>VYZQ01008850.1:9236-26357 GCA_013400655.1 Mystacornis crossleyi
AGAGTATGGACCCCTGTTCTGTTGTATGTTGCAACACAACAAAAAGATTTTGTAGTTAAGGCATGTCTATTCTTACTCATCTACTACAGACTTTCCACTACAACTTGCATAAATTGTTTTCCTTTCTTGGTTTTTGAATGAAAACTTCTATCTTGCTCGTTGTGAGAATGAGTAGAAATCAATATTAAGTTAGCACAGAAGAAATGAGCTTCTGTATCAATCTCCCCATGAAAGAGAGGGTCCTAAAAGGGATAGGATAGCTTTGTATTAATGCACTACTGCAGTTCAGCAAAANCCTGAGAGAAGAGACCGACCCCCACCCCCATCTACAGCCTCCTCTCAGGTGGTTGTAGAGAGTGATAAGGGCCTCCCTGGAGCCTCCTTTTCCCCAGGCTAAACAACCCCTGTTCCCTCAGCCTCTCCTCATATGACTTAACTCTCTAGGCCTTCACCAGCTTCTCTGGACATGCTTGAAGTTTGGCCTCACCCGTGCCGAGTACAGTGGGATAATCACTGCCCTAGTCCCGCTGGCCACACTATCTTTTGATTCTATTTTTGATACTTCTCATATGCCACATCAATATTTTTCGTAGAGCAGTGATGATTTATTGTGAAAGGTTTGAGAAATTGAGTCTCTTTCTATATCAGATTTCTCGCCGTGAAATACCGCTTTGCTGCTCCGTTTTGCACATGGTCTGTCTGTTTAAATACAGTTTCTTTCAAAGGCACATATTTTCCGTACTCGGTAGCATGTTAGGATTCACACTGGGCGACAGATCCACATGCTCCTGTAACAGCAACAATAATTGCTGTTACAGGTATTCTTAAAGGTATTCTTAAAGATAAACTTCCAGCTTCAGAGGCTCCTATCTTTTGTTCTGCAAAAAAACACAGAAAAATGTCCCCGGAACTGCCCTACTAATTCCAAGTGAATCTTCTCACTCAGTTAAGTTTAGGATGAACGGGAGGTTTACACAAACAAAAGGCATCTCACCAGAATTTTTCTGGGGAATAAGGACTTTGTGAATTCTTAGTGTCTCTGAAAAGTCATTAGGAGGCTGATCACTTTTGCTTTCTTAGCAAAGTCCTAGTATAAACTGTGGCAGAGGGAACTGATACGAGGGCTCTTGTAAATGTCTCATGAAAGGCTTATACCAAAGGCCTCTCAGAAATGTGCCCTTTCAAAGAGGACAATAACCATGGAAATACAGAAAAGATTATGATTTTATGTTTTCCTCATAGTTTTGCAGCGTTCTGGTGTTTTATAGCACTAACAAACTATGACACTTGGCTTTCTCATGAGACTTTCCCAGCTTGTGGGGATACCACAAAAGTACCAGATGACATGGTAATCTGGCAACATATATCGCTCACTTAGGCATTAAAAAGACCAATAAAAATCATAAAACAACTAACATACTGAGTTACTCTATTATATAAGTGGTTCAGCCAAATTTCATTTTTTTCCCTCTTTCTGTCTGCCTCCCCTTTTAATCTCATAACACAGAGCCCTAATAAGATTTCAACAAGAAGGCCCAGTCTTGCTCACACAGGCAGAAAACCTAATTTGGGGATCACTTTTAGCCAACTAGCTATGACGATGGCCAGTACCCATTAACAGTGTAAGACCAATGAGCAGATAATCTGCTTGCCACAAAGAAAAGGTTAACCAATCTACACTGTTCCTCTCTCTGTATTACTCTTCAGTTTGGCACTAGAATCTCTAGCCACAGACACAGAAATTGTTCTGTAATGACAGGCATCACCAAATATAAACAGCTGGTAACCCTAAAATTAGACCTGCTGGCTGTCTCTTGGTTTGGGGATATGTTTTATTATACCTTCCAACTGGCAACCAAATTTTAAAGTTAACTTAACCCATTACAAGACGCTTTTATCTAATGGTTGAGCCTGCTGCTTTATGTACATTCTCTTCATTCTTATGAGGAGTTTTGCCCACACAAAAATAGAATTTAGCTAAAGTTAGTTGAAAATTTTCCATACAAAATACATTCTGACAGATAACTAGACCTCTTGAGTTAGCAAGATTTTTACATCTGAAGTGTGTCTTGTCTTCAGAAAACGTCAGCTTCCGGGTGACCAGACAGAAGAACCATTCAGCAACAAAATGAACCTGAAATAATTTTCAGTTTTCAGCTGCAAGGCCTTCTAGCCAAGGACTCAGAAAACACATTACTTGTGGCAAGAAGGAAGAGATATGATGATCTTACTCCTCAGATGCATGCTAGTGAAGAAATCTGGTGTACTGCAAAAAGCTCAGGCATAAAACATTTAACCACACATATTGTCATGGATCACTTAAGATTAACCCTCTTTTTCTCAGTCTAAAATTTTCAGCCGTTCAGATTGTCATTAAGTGTTGAAATGTCCTCTGGGGAACAATCAATAAAAGGACACATAATTAGCTGAAGTTCTTGTACCTACCTAGAAACCAACTGATAGCTTCAAAGTTAGATATGCATGTCTGAACAATGGCCACTCACCTTTAATAAATATATATTTAGGGCTGAATGTTTGCTTTGACATCTTTTTTGATCTCTGAGATTCAAATTAGTTGAAATAGTTGAATAACAAATTTATGTAGATTTTTTTAATTTTATGCAAACACACCTTTAAGAGGACAATATTCATTCTGTCTTCTCATCACCATTACTGGAGATCTATAATGATCTTAGTAGTACTGCCAGATTCTATTAAAAAGTTTCATTTCTTTTTCTTGCATAGACTGGATGTAAAGCTGAATCTTTCCTACAAGAAGTGAGCAAAATGAAATTTTCTATATTTAGTTTAAAAGTTAACAATGACTGAGGGTCAAGATATTTGCTCCGACATTCACAAATGGGTGGAACTGCCGACACTCTATTAAAACTGCTAATTGGGGAAATATTTAGGTGGGAATCACACTTGCACTTTGGTCACAGGGAAAGCTGGCAGGCTCAGGGAACCTTGCACCAAGTACAGAATGAAACGGCACATAGTGAGTCATGCACTGAAATCACTTCTGACGGGGAGCAGTGCACATCTGGCAGTGATGCATGGGAGATGGTGGGACACCTTTTCTTCCTCTCTCCTCTAAGCCTACCAGAAATCCCATAACTCAATTCTGATTCGCAGGACTGTTAGTAATAGCAGTACACAGGCAGGGAGAGTGTGTCTTGAGATTTTGATTCAACAGCTTTTCCAGAGGTGGTGGTTGGCCACTCTGCAGAGTTGCAGGAATACCACGCAGGACCTCATATTTCTCCCAAAACATGAGGGCTTCCAGCACCTCCTCCTCATGGGTATTCATCTGACTTTTTCCTCAGGTTTTCAGGGAAGGAAGCTTCTCTTCCTTGGCACCACAAAAGGTGGAAAATGGCCTGTTTCATTACTCTGTCAGAGTCTGTTAACATGCCTTAGTAACGTCAAAGGTATAATTTAAGAGTGATCATACGCAGCATCATTAAAAGAGATCTGAGCTCATTTTGTTCACTTCATTTTCCACAGCATCTTTATCTGAGTTTGTAGCTTAGAAACTCATCAGTATTTCTTAGAAAATTTCATGCCTCAAAGGCCACCATCTTCGTAAGTGTTAAAATACCTCATTCTGGGAGCACAATGAGAATACTGAAATAGTTTACAAACACATTACTGATTTGGTTTTTACACATTACTGATTTGGGTTTTATGCCTATGTAATCTGTTTGAAAGTACGTCAATCTTTGAAAACGTCTTGATCATTTTGTCAGCTTATCTTTCTCCCTCGGGTTTCTAAAATAAAAGGCGAATATACTATTTAGTGCACTGCTACAGAAGCAAATGAGGGCAGAATTCTGCTTCATTGTACAATAGAATTTGTGGTAGTTTGGTGAGTCCTAGTGTATCTCTGGGCACACAAAACACTTCTACTAAGTTAAATGGAAGTCATGCATGTATGACAGGCACACAGAGTGCTTTTCTAATTTCATAGGAAATAGTCCAGTCACACAATACCAAAGCAGAGCCTGTTGGAAATCTTTCAATTCAGTGTTTGGGGATTTGCTTGGTTTGTGTTTTTTTTCTTTAAAAAAACACAAATTCCTTGAAACCAAAACTATTTGTGTGAGTTTTCACTAGATTTGTTTTAGGAAATGTTTCTCAGGATGATGGTCATTTTTTGGTTAAAATATAAGGGGGGGATTGGCAGATAGTGGGAACAGACAAACAAATAACTTGGAAGAACAGTGGAAACACTGTCCCAGGTCATATTTCAGTTCTACCTGCTTCAGAATAAGGTCTTGGACTTACGTTTCTTAACTCCCAGCTAAGTGTTAAGTCCACTAGGTGAACTGTGCCACAGGAGCAGTCTCTGGCCTGCTAATAGCTAGTTTGTTCTTTGTACAAAATCAGTTTCCATTGGAATAGAGGATTTAAGCTGAGACTCCTACATCAGTGTCTTTTCCAGTAACTCATCACTATCCTGGAGAAAGATTTTGTAGCAGACAAAAATTTCAAGGACTGGATTTCATTTTCATGGATATTTCAGGTTCATGTTACAGAACGGCCAAAAAGGATGTCTTTCAAATATTTTAAGGGAATAATCGAACCACCAACCATGTAGTTTTACTTCAGGAGTATAAGATCTAATGATGAGCTGTAAGATAATTCAAGTAAGAGATTAAATTGGTTGTAGAAGACTTTTGAACACAACTCTTTGCTATTTGCTGCCTGGTTCCAATCAGTATCATTTTTGGTTTGCCTTTACCGTATATACAAAATATTGCCGAAATAGGACACGTAGGAGGAGCTCAGTCCAACTTCCTCCTTGATAACCACACTGGCAGTAGAACCAGCTTAGAAGACTGTCTGCTTCTCACCCAAATTATGCCCAACTTCCACACAAAGACACACTGCTTGGGCACATTTGCCTACTCTTACTCTGTATTTCTGTCCCCTTTTGTGCTACAAACTATGGAAATAAGCGTTCCTTGTCGATTTTGTAAGGGCCGTTAGAACTTTTGTAAGGATCTTCCCTTTTTAAGGATCTTAGAACTGTGGATGGGGAGGCCTATAAAAGTGTTCAGAATAAAGTTTAGAACCAGTCAGTGGCCAAAACAAATAATAGTTTTGCTCGTCTCAGAGGTACTGAGGAAATATTTTGGTAGCTGTGTCCTGTAATTGTGATGTAATTCTCTTGCCACAAAAAATAACTTATTAACATAAAGAAATTCTCTTAACACAGCAAGTACAATGCTTGAAAGAAACAAGTGACTTAACTATCATTTTCATGTCTTTGTCCAGAACAGTGATGTCTAACCACACACACGTTAAAAAAACAGTCAAGCTAGCTCTGATGAGGAAGAAATGGACTCTTATGCATCTGTCTACAGAGTCATGGGCAATTTTTTGCTAGAGGTACTTTACTTTGAAACAGATCTCATAATTAGCTTATTCACGTGAGGAAACCTCCTTCTCTTACTCTAACAATCTCAACAATAGTGACTGATTCTGGGGGTTTTTTTCTCTGTTGCTGTGATATCACCATTATGAGAGGATTTCTTTTTGGTTTGTCCTGTTTTTAAATTGAACATGTTACATTACAAGGAGACATTGGAAAGAACTTCAAAACAGAGTGATATTTTAATTCAAATTATAGTCATTAAAAGGCAATTTTAATGTATGTAAAAAAAGTCAGGAATAGTCGTGTATGTATACATTGCGGCATTCTGGAAATTGATCATTATTGCAGGAATAAGAAATGCTAGAACAGTTCATTCTCACTCAATACAACCTTTCAGGAAGGAAGGAAAGGGGAGAGACTTCTGAAGTGTGTCTTCCACCAAGTGCAATAATGACGGGTGTCCAGAAATAGATGTGACAGCTAGTACAGTGTAGCAACATGAAGGCAAAGGCCCCCAAGCTACAAGTGCAATTGATTAGAAAATGAGAACAACGTTGCAAGTACCCTGCACAGGAGATGAAAAGGCAGAGGAGTTCAATGCACGTTCACAGACTTTGTACAAGAATGTACATGTAACTCACAAACAGGTTGTGCCACACCGCAAGGAGCAACAAGTGCTGACTGTAAAGTATATCATCCTGTCGGATCCCTGAAGACAATGGGACCTCACTAAGGGACAGGCCACATCTTGCATTTGTCCCCCAGTTTTATGCCGGTTTTGCTGGCTCTTGTTCAGTAGGTCCTTCCAGAGCAGCCATCAGGGATGGAGGTATTATGATGGTCTTAGTGATAATCAGGGTCTAATATCAGACCTAGGCTATATTTTGCTCACCCTCCCTTATCTAGATTTTCTGAACAATATAAGCATAAATCTTGTTTCTGTTAGATCAGGCTGAACTTCTGCTCTGCTCATCCAATTGTAGGACTTGGGCCACAGCATACGCTTGTGGTGCCAAACTCCTCTCAGTCTGGGAAGACTGAGTGAACACTTTTTATCTCCTATTATGTCCCATTTTTATACAGCACCACTTTATTAGGAATTTTGGAGTACAAAACATTTAAGGGTAGGCTGTCCTCCTACATTAGTCATGGCAACACTTCTCAACTGCATGAGCAACCTGCCAAGCCCATTACGCAGCCTGTGAGCGCAAAGCAGAGACGACAGAGCTGGCTCAGAGCGCCAAAGGGCAGGGCAGCTCTAGGAACAGCAGCAGGGGTGACCTGGCAGTGCTTTCACAGGCATTTCCCTGCTCACTCTTGCTCCAGTCAGGTCAAGTGTGCTATTGGATATCAGGGACACCAGCATGGCTGGTCTCAGATGCACCCACTGCTTTCCTCCCCCTTGCCTCGCTGACACGACAGGAGCTGCAGCTGACTTCTTCAGGACCTACTTGTGGTTCAAGTCAGTTATGCCCTCACATGCACATAAATTATTATTCATTCCCTGCGCAGTGGAGCTTCAGCCTTTATCTGGTAGAGGGGTTGATACCACTTAACGTAATTGTATGCAAAATCAAAGCATCTGCACAGCCAACCTTAAGTTTAGGGATATGAAAACATTTTGGATGGCATCCTGTATGACAAAACCCATGCAACATTTCTAAATTCCCACAGGTGGTTAAACCACTTGATTTTTATCCTAGTGAGCAGCTTCTATCAATTTTTAATAGTTTATCTACAGAGAGGTAAGTTAAGAATAGAGATGATAAGAACATCAAAACAAAGAAAAATCTTCACAACAAGTAGCACTCGTCAAAAAAATTCCGGTTTGTTTTTTTTTCAAGAAACTGCCTTTTAACAGAGGAAAAAGTTGCAAGTGTTGTAGAAACTGTATGGTGATTGGTTGGTTTTCTTCACAGAGAAGAAAACCCAAAGGTTTATAGGAAAATATTTCAGACTTACATATTAAGTGTTATGGGAGAAAGTAACATTTTGATCAGGACTGACAACATTTTCTTCTTTTTTTTCCTTTTTTTTTTTAAGGCGACAGAAAAATTATACCTTGCTAATTAAGCTGTCTGGTGAACTGAGATTCTGTAGGGATCTGGAATTGGAAATGGAATTGCTAATTGGTAGACTGAAATGCAGGGCTGCCTAGAAAGTAATATAATGACAATGTAATTATTTTCTATATCTTCTATTGTGCTTTGCATTCACTAAGAACGCAGCTACAACTCTGGTGGGGTTTTTTTGGTTTTTTTTTACTAGTTTGTTTCAAAAGCTTTTTCAGATTTTTAAACTGCAGAAACATAGGTAGATGCAGGTCCAGATATCCCTACTGTGTTAAGTGATGCCTTCAGCCAGCTGAAAACTCTTTTTGATCTCTCTGATAATACCAGGAAAGCACTGATCTGAAAAGGCAGATTACCCCCAAGGATTAGGCAGTACAATAGCATGCTGAGAATGCAAGAGGATGATGAGGTTTAGCAAACAAGCTTGGAACATATTTGAACTCAGCATCATTTGAACCCCAGTCCAAGCCATGGGGAAATCAGAAGAGAACTGAAAGAGTAGAGAATTGCCTTGTAAAATTATTTTATGAGAGAGGGTGACATTGTCCATTTACTAGGTTTTAACTAAAAATCAAGACAGAGCTAACTGAGCACGTTCTGCACAGAAGACTCAGGCTGAATGGACACAGAGACTCAGCTACACTCTAATTTTCTTGAGACAATCCTTTCAGGCATGTGGCTGGAGCAGGTCACTGCTGTTGCTGCTGTCCTCAGGCAGTATAACACAGTGAAGACAGGATTTTACAAAGCCCTTTTTTTTCCAAGAAGAGATTTTTTTTTTTTTCAGGACTAGCCACAGTAAATAGAGTGGTTATTTGGTATGTGAGATAAGTATTGGCCAATGTCATTTGAACACACTAGTTTTCTTTCAGCGTTTTGTCACTTGACCAGTTAAATGCTAAGGTTAAAACGCTGTTACACAACATGTATCCACCCTATTGTGTGTCAGAAATGTGAGGAATGTTTGCAAGAAAGAGCAGCTGGCGCACAGTTCCTGTCACCAAACCCCAAAGTCAAAATGGCTAACATTTCCTGGATCTGCTTAGCTCACCTACAGATAAATAGTTTGCAGTCAGTGTGTGCAAACAGGAGCAGAGTCATTAAAACTGGAGCAGGTCTTGGGCAACATCCAGTTTGCATGTTACATATTCATAAAAAGCTGTGTTAGAATGGCTTCCAACAGTGCAAACGTCAATGCAGCCTGCTGGAGCAAGCCTTAGGTATGCCATCTATGTGTCTGATTGCCTAGAGTTCAGAGGAACTTCTGAATATATTACCAAAGGGAATGAAAAAGCTTGCATAGGGGTAGCTGGCCAGATCCAATTTCTGGATGCTTAAAAGCACGAGTTAGTGTCAAAGGGTTTTACACCTTTAGTTTTTTTAGCTTTTTTGTTGTTTGTATAATCCCTGAGAATCTCAAGCAGTAATACTTCATTTTGTTGTTCTTTAAAAGAACACATATTAATTTATGTTATAAAAAAATGTTCATTAAACCTTGCCTAATAGCACTGATTATTTGTTTATTTTCACTCTGTGCAACCTATTTAATTGTGTGTACACATACCTATAATTACCACTTTGAAATGCAAATACACAGTTACTAAGGATAACCCTTCTCATTTTTCAAGCAGCTAACACCCCCTTTTTTATAAATGTTAACCATATCCTAAGCTCCATGGAAAACAGCACATTTTAAGCCCTCCTCACATTGCAATGGCTGTCTCCTGAACCAAATTATCCTCTCTGCCACTGTCACAGCTTCCTCTAGTTTATTACCGGTCATAGCCCCTGATGAAGGCTACGAGATTCCTTGGCTGAAGTACCTGCCAACTTACAGCTGAACTTATGCTGGGACTCCTCTAAGTGATAGGAACTGAAGTGGATATATTTTCTGTCTTCAACAGTGTCTCATCAAGCCTCCAATTCCACTTGTGCCTTATTTTTGGAAAGACCTGGGCTGGTATAGAACCATTTGTGTCTTCCAATTCTGCATCAGAGTTTACTGCTGTCAAGTTGCACCCACGGATCGTGCTCACGCTTCTCTCTGGAATGGGATTTTCTTCCTAAAGGGAGGATTTGGGGATTTGACTGAGCAGTATGATGAGCAGAAGCTATCACAAAGCAACAAGTTATCGCATAACTTACTTCCTAACTGTCAAACCCACAAAGTGCTTTCAAAATGATGATACCAACCCATCTTCCACACCTTTCCCCCCCAAGCCCCAACCCTTCTGCAATTACAGACATCAGTGGTTACCCATGGAAGATTCTCTTTCAGCGGTATTTATGTGAACAAATATTTGCTTGTCCCCCTGTTCACAGAAAGTGCATTAAAAAGGCATGTCAGTTAGTGTGGGCTGTCTTTGAACACACCATGAATACTGTTTTGCAGAGTTTGCCCAGCAGTAGATGAGAACAAGTAATGAGGAAACTAGGAACATGGGTAATGAGGCCAGAAGGTGTGGAAGCTTTCCAGGAGCAGGGGGAGCTGGGTGGAGAAAAACTTGCCTTACCAATATATAGCCACAAACCTTTCTCAGGCTTTATCTGTACTCCTTAATGGTCACTCTCAAGAAACAGTTTTTACCTGAGTTTACCACGTAAACTTCCATATAACTCTTGTATTTCCATAAACAGGATAGGTAAGAGTGGGATATTATTAGGGATTGATCTATCTTATTTATTTTAAGGGGCGGGGGGCGGAACCTGTGTCCTTGGAATCAGGTTGAATACAAGTAACTGCAATCTTCTCATAGAGCCTCAAAGAGCTTCTTCCCCTGCATGGTTTTCAACCAGTTTTTTATTTGTATGAAACATATAGAGATAAATAATGGGTTGAACTGTAAAAGGGTTCCCTCTGTCTCTTAGTGGGCTGCACAGTAAAACTACCCAAACAATAATTTCAATTAGTGAATGAACAGATGATATCTCAGTTCAGCTTCAAGCCCTATCAAATGGTACTTTAGTAGAAATACCATCAAAGCAGCACACAAATAACACACATATCTTGTAGATTACATAATTTATTTGGAAATGTTTTCATACAGTTAAATAAACTTCAGAAAACTACAGTGGAGCCTTCATATAAATTAGCTGTAGTGCCTAAAATCCCATGAGGTACGAAATGTTAAAAAATAAGAAAAAAAAATTAAATACATAGTGTTGCTGAGCAACACAGCTCACTCTTAAACAACTTTCCCTTGTATGAAGTGTTTCAGAAAGGGACTACTGTGGAGTCTGTGTAAGTACTTTCCCTACGGGTAGTGCGATTTTGTTACAATCCTTCAAAAAACAGCTACACAGACTTACTGAATTCAATTATAAGGAGTCTCCAGGGTTATTCCATTACCTCTGCCTTTAGTTCATGGTCTCAAATCAAAACTTCAGCTATTCTCTTTTGATTTCATTCATTAAAAAATAATAATTTATATAAACTTTCAACATGGAAATGGCTCAAAAGCTCTTTTGCAGTCTCAACTGAAAAATGTTGTAAGAAAGTCTCTAACTTTACAAGATTTTGCTAAGGGCAGGATAGATTTCCCACAGCCCTACCTGGATTTGTGCTGGCTGCTCAAGGTCTTGGAAAGTGCAGAGCAGAAGGTCAGTTCCTGACGGGCCGTGCTCTGGAGTGGGTCTGGGTGGATGCCAGATCACCAGCCTTGAGTTGCTGTGTGAGCATCAGCCCCAGGAGGACCAACCCTTCCCCTGCCTTGCGGGGTCCCTCCTAGTGAGCTCAGAACATCAAACTGTCCCTGACTAGTAAAAAAAATGAAGTTGTTTCTCACAAATCAGAAATCTCACTTGCTATTCTCACTGTCATACCAGGGTGCTTAGAAGGTCGCATTCGCATCACATTGCTTGGTGCTGACTTCAGCTCCCGTACGTCTGCGTTTCCTGTGCATATATCTACGTGCATCTGCAGTGTTTGTAATGACAACGAAAGGCTTGGCCCAGGGAGCAGGTGGAAAGCAACCTAGCTTCAAAAAGGGGGTAAGAGAACCGAGTCTGAAAGGGAATAAGGCCAGCAGGCAGGCCAGGAGAGAAGGGCATGAGCCTGTGGAGGAACTGCCAGGGCCTCCCTGGGTGGGCGAGCCAGTGGGTTGCTGTGTTGAGGTGAGGCAGGTGTCTCCTGGTAGCAGCAGATGTGGCTTTGAGCTGTGGGCATACCTGGGTGGCGAGAGGTTTCCACAGGGTGGGGACACACTTTGGGGACCTGATCCATTTGCAGGGTTTGGTTCAGCTAGGTTTCATTTCTCCAAAGTTTCTCCAGGAGCTCACACAAGGGATAGTTTACCTTGTCGGAGCAAGGTTGTTATTTACAGATTGACTTTTGAAGGTCTTTAGGCCTCTCCTGCCCATAAAAGTGGGAACTGAGCACTTAGATACCTCTTTAAAATTTGGGTCTTGCTAAAACTCCTCCCTCAGACCAGACCAGAGCCAAGCTTTCTCCTGAGGTTTGAAACACTGTAAGGGAACCTTCTATATTGTTGCCTTACGCTTTCTACTTCAGGCACCTCATCCAGACAGAAAAGTAATGAAAGACCTGAAGAAAGTCGAGGGTTGGAAAGGAACAAAGCAGTCCTGTGGCTCTGGGTCCTGTTCCCAAAGCTATCGCTCACTCTCTGTGTGGCCTTTAGCAAGCTGCTGACAGGCTGATCCAGCTCCCAGTAAAGTCACTGGGAATTTTCCCATAGGCTCCAGTGAGTGCTAGATCAGCCCTTAGATTCCTAACAATCCCCTCCTTACCCACCCTGCAAAGCAGTGACAACAATATCCTGGTCTCACGGGGTAGTTAGGGGACTAATTTATTAGTGTTCATAAAGCTTTTTCAGATCTACACATGGAAGGCATTATAACAGCACAAATTTTTCTTAATTGTCATTCTCATGGTATTTCCAACTGTCTCATTAAAGCCAAGAAGTTTCAAAAATCTTGTGAGAAAGTTTCTTCTCTAAAAATTGGACCCCATTTCTGGCCCAAAGATGTTTGGAAACAGATACATTCGGATGGCACTGGAATGCAGGAATATTTACTGAAATAAGACTCTGAATCCTTGAGGGTTTTGCATGAATCCTGAAGGCAGAGGAGTGTGCAGTGCTATAGGAAAGATAGTCCCTGAATTTTATAAAAAACACCTAGAGCTTTAGTCTAGCAACCAACAAGCTGAGACCAAAATGTTCAAATTTAAATCTCAAGGCTTGCTGCTGGTGGGAATTCTTTAAGCTCTGCTCCCTGCTATGTCAGAGCCTTTTCTGAGGAAAAGCGGTCTCTGGCTCAGGTTCTTTTTCCAGAGAAGGAAATGAGGAGTTCTTTCCCTCCCCACATCCCTATTGCCTGCTATGAGTTAATCAGGCATCAGGGCCAGGCACAGAAAAGCAACGAGGTCAGGCCAGTAGGCAGCAAATAGGAAATTTCACGAAGAAAGGTTTGCACAGGTGAGTAATAATGTATCATTTGGGAAAAGGAGGAAACACACTGAAAATATCACACACATATTCACTCACATGTGTGTGTGTAAATATATATATATGTATATGTATATCCCATAACACTCCCTACAATTATCCTCTCCATGTCCCCTGACCTGACTTTTGCATCTGAATGCTTTTTGTATGTGACTTTAGACATCCTCACTGTTAAAGGTCAACGCTGGGGAAAATCCACAGGTGTAAAAGTCAGCTAAAAAGACTGTGACAGAAGTACTGTAGAAACCAGTATCACAAATCACAGCATTTCCCTTTTTCCTGTCATCTCACTCCTTACCCACATATAACCACACCCTTTCAGGTCGAGAGCTTGTTATGCTGCTCTGGGAAAGCAGGTAAATGTTAATTTTCTGATGGATCCATCTCTTTCAGTTCAGGCATTATGTCAAAACTGGTCAAAGACAGGAAATTAACCTTCTCTCTCCCTCCCCCGACTGTGCACACACGCACAGACACACGCATGCAGAGCCACAGCCAAGGCCTTCGGCAAGCCAGCTGATAGCAATCAGTATTTTGAGAAGTGATAGCTCATCTGTAGATTCAGCATTCTTTTGCAGCAGAAGGTATTATGCAAACTAGCCCCATTAGAAAAGCAAACATCAAAGCAAAACATGTTTTCGAAGAGACAAATGCATAAACCATGTGGTACCTGACACTGAAACAGAAATAGGATAATTACTCTTTCTCTCAATGGAAAGCATAGCTGCAGAGGATAAAAAAGGTGCCTCATACCCTGTGCCCTGTAGTTTCCTGTACTGTGCATGAAAGGGAGAGCAGTCAGCCAGGAACATGCAGCAGGGGAGAGCCTTAAAGGGTTGATACCATCCTCCTCAGTGAAGGACAGAACATGAGCCAGACTGCAGCGGATTGTAGAGCTGCACAGCTAGCCCTGCTCTCGGCACCAGCTGGAATGCAAGGTGCCACTCCAGCCTTAGGGGAAGGGGTGAAAAAAAAAGGGTGCAGCTAAGGTTACACAATTACCTGTCTTGACAGTGTGCAACTTTTAAAAAAATATGCATACCGCCCTGACCATAAGTAGCCACGAAGTATGCTTCGTGGGTCCTCTAACTGAAGTCTAAACAGAGGAAGCTCTCTGTGGGCAGATTTCTGCCTAGCAGTGGATGCTGTTGCTCAGTCACTGCTACGACAAGGGGAAAAAAGCCCCCAAGGGGCAGAATGGGAGATGGAAAGTGTGAAATGAGGCTTGGATGACGCCTGTCAGAGTGCTGGTAAAACAACATGGCTAGGTACCACTAATTCATTTAAATGAAGAGCCAAGTAAATCAGAGACTATCAGGACTTCTGCAAAAGTTGAACAAGCTTTGTTTAGGGAGGAAATGTTTGCCAGAGTTCCCAGGACAAGTTAGAAGTACATACACGTGCTCTCCCTTTCCTTCACCTCAGCCCCCCTCTTTTTCTCTTTCAGAGCCCATTTCTCCAGCACGGAGATCAACTATCAGGCCAGGAGAGAGTGTGAGATGGCCGACCTTGTCCTCCAGTGCCGAGGGCCTGTGGGTTTGGGCCAGGAACAGGAATTCCCTGTACAGACACTGAGTCTGCTAGAGGAGACAGGAGAGCCTGCTCCACAGAAGAGCACTTTGTTCACTGCCACCAAGGAAAACTTACACAACAGACACACACAACCATGGAAATATGAATATTTTAAAAGTGTGTTTTTTCCTAGAATACACAGTGCTCTTATTTCCTTAGGGGGGCAGTAAAAATTGGGCAGGAGCATATTGCCAAACGCATAAGAGCTAGTGAGCCTATTAGTCCTACATGCTGCAGCTACAGAGAGCAGGGCACCAGAGCAAGGTCTGAATAGATTAACAATTCAGAATGAGTTACTGATAAGTGAAATATCCACCAATCAGAGGGTTGGGGTTTTTTCAGTCCTTTCTGCTCCCTTAGTATCTTTTCTGTCGATTCATCACTTCTTGGAAACTGCAAAGTGTTAAAATCCTTTTCCTTTTGTGCCTCCAAAGTATATGTGCATCAGTGTTCGTGTGTGTACATAATTTCTACATGCAAAATCAGAGGTAGATATTGATATCAGAGAGTGCAGCTCTTTTGTGCTGCATCACTAGCACAGGGTAGCCCTTAAAATGGCCCAAGCAGGGCCATGTGAATATAGATAAGACAGAGAGTTAAGACTAGCCTTTGTGTTGGGAAGCCTAGCCAAATTTCACATGTGAAAGCATTTCACATGCTTTCTGAGGTATCTTATTAAACTGTTTGGAAAGGAATTCCTCTTGTTCCAGCCATTAAAAGTAGATGCCACAATCTACAAGACGCCCGTGCTTCCTATAGATTTAACCAAATGGTGATTCACCTTATCTTCCTTTACTCCGTTTGTCTTCAGTTATTCCATATGTTTCCTTCTTTGTCCTGCCTAAAGAGTGAGCCCAGATGGATGGTTTAGACTTGATAGCTAACTTCTAGATGGTTAATGTTAACTGATCTCTCTCTTCCTAGTTCATATTTCCCCATCTCACAGGGGTCATATGAGAAAGCATTAATTAAAGATTATGAGTTGTTGCCTTTCTAATCAGAAGACACATAACTAGAGCTTAGATGGTGTATTTGCAACTGTGAACATCCTTTTATTTTTTGTGCAGTCGAGGCTGAAACTCTAACCAGCAGCAAAACACAACCCAGTGTGTATGGATGTACCTCTGGACGTGGAGCCATGCAAATGCCCCTAGGCCCATGCGCTGGAGGAACCCAGCACCCAAGGCTGTGGAAACAGAAGATGGCTAGAGGAAGCTTTGATGGGGGCACCAGGCAGGTATTCCTATTTCACCCCTAACACCAGGTCTCTGCCAAATACACTGTGCCGCTGTTTAGTCATGGTCTTCTAACTTAAACTGGGGAACTGGCCTAGAAAACAGTCACCACAGGAAACAGAGTCAGCTTTATATCACCTCCTACACTGAGGCAGGATCTTTTTGGTGAGAACCTTAGCTGTGGTCCGTAGGGTACATGCTCGGGGCTTAGCAGTAAAAGTTCACTTCTGAAAACTGCTGCAGCACTGTGGTGCATATACATGCACATACACAGAGACTCTGTATATTGTGCACAAGATCATGGTTTCATCTTCACTCTGTCCTGATTTAACTCCATCAATAACAGATTTACTGAAAAATTAAAGAAACGCATCTAAAATTCTGTACAGTATATTTTAAAAGTCGGTGACTACATAATAGTCAAAGAAAATACGTGCTGATAGGAGACAGAAACCCTACAATCCTATGAAGAGTGTTGCATTGGAGATGCACTTGGTTTATGTTACAGGTATCTTGCCATTCTTCTTGTGCCACAGCCAACTGGAAATCTTATGTATCTCCACCAGTAATATAAATAACTGTATAGCTTAGTGTTTTATCCCCCAGACTAGAAAGATTTAATTTTGTAGATACCAGAGCTCTTAGCTCCTAAGAAGTGTTGCTATGATATTCTTCAGCTGATTTGACTCTTACCCACCACCTCTCCCAATTACGATCCTTGTCTCAAATTCCTCATGCACCACTAAAAGTACTGTGGTGGGTTGGGCCTGGCTGCCCACCAGAGCTACTCCTCATGAGATGGACAGGGAAGAGAAAATGCAATGAAAGGCTTGTGGGATGAGACAAGGATAGGGAGAGATCACTCAGAAATTACCATCATGGGCAAAACAGACTCAGCTTGGGGAAATTCTTTGCATTTGTTACAAACAAATCAGAATAGGATAATGAGAAATAAAACCAAATCTTAAAAACACCTTCCAACCACTTCTCCTTTATCCCTAGGCTTAATTTTACTTCCAATTTTTCTCTATCTCCTCCCCCCAGCAGAAGAAGGGGATGGGGAACAGGGGCTGCAGTCAATTCATCACACATTGTCTCTGCTTATTCTTCCTCCTCAGGGGGAGGACTTTTTGTACTCTTGCCATGTTCCAACATAGATCCCTTCCACAGGGTGCAGTCCTTCAGGAACAGACTGCTTCAGCATGAGTCCCCCATGGAGTCACAAGTCCTGCCAGAAAACCTGCTCCAGCGTGGACTCTTCACAGGGCCACAAGTTCTGCCAGGACCCTGCTCTTCCACAGGCTTCTCACAAGGTCACAGATTCCTTTGGGCATCCTCCTTCTCCAGTGTGGGTTCCTACATGAGCTGCACAGGATATCTGCTCCACTGTGGACCTC
>VYZQ01008851.1:12843-37712 GCA_013400655.1 Mystacornis crossleyi
CAGAGGTGATGAGGCATGATTACCAGATGTTTCCAGTCATCCTGGGAAACAGATTTGTGGCCTGAAGGCTGGAAGCCTTTCCCTTTTTTTCAAAAGAGGCTAATTTTTAATCCCAGAACCCTGTTTAAGGATGTACAGGTGTGGGTATTATCAATGTTCACTTTACGTGATCTTTAATATAAAATGGATCTATATTTCTATTTTGGCCTTAACTCCCACCTCCTACAAAGACCACCAACCTTGTGAGATTTATTTCTAGCATTAAGAGTAGAAGAAAGGGGAAAGAGGGAGAGGAAAAGAGAAGACAGCCTACTTGTGGAAAGACATATTATGTATGTAGCACATCTTCCTTTGTATGGTCCTCCAGATAGAAGAAAAGATCAACTCCCTTGCCTCCCTCAGAAATGTCTCTCCAGGAGGACACTGTAAATGCAGTCCAAAGTTTATATTCCAGACTGAAACTGGGGGCACCAAAAAATAAGTGACCCACCCTGATACAGCTAATTTATGTCTCAAACAACTCCACAAATGGAGAGCACAGGCTGCCTTCTCAGTCTGGCCATAACACTACTTTAATTTAGAATACCTTGTCCTTATGTCTAAGCAAGGTTTGGACGTAATTTAGAAGTCCAGCAGCTAAAGAGCAATTCACTTTAAAATTGCTCAATAGTGAAAATTTCAGTAACTTACTTTTACTTGCATCTTTTCCTATCTCCTTTGAAAATTCCTTGTCCCAGCCTAAATTTCTCAAGCCCACACAGAATCTCTGTCTGAGACACACAGAGTAGAAATTCATTCTCTCAGAGAAGCTTACAGTTTTAAAAAATTACTTTAATTTCAGCTGTATACAAAACCTGACATTTTAAGATTTGCCAAGAAAGAATTTCCAGAGAAAATAATTTCACATGGAGCAAAGTTTTACTTTAAAAATGCTATTTTTTTCATTATGATTTATTTTTATTAATCTCATCTGCTCTAATTGAAATTTTAAAATGAAAAGTTGAATCAAAATTAGTTTTCAGCACTGTCATGGTGCTCTGTGAAATGTTTTAGCAATCCTAGAATCTCCAGTTCAGATACCAAGACCTTTTGTCTCTTTCCATCCCTCCTTACCATGAGGTTCACTGTGTTCCTCTCTGCTTGGAATGATCTTCTAACCTAGCACCATTGTACTGGGACTTGCTGTTGTTTCTCCCATTATATTCAAAGGGTTGGAATTACATTAATCAACGATATGAAATAAATATTCAAGTTCTGACCTCCAGTGCAGGTCCCAGGGCATATCTTATCCTCTGGCTTTTAGATATTAGTACCTTCTTGGTGTCCCAAGGCAGCAGAATATTTAAGTGTGCATTAACAGCTAAAAAAGCCCAAAACAGAACAAAAAAATCTTTGTGAAATGTGGGCCACTCAATTTGAATTAGAGGGCTCTGTCTTGACAGGGGCTTTCTCAGTGGCCAATTCAGACAGGGTGAAGTTCAGTTCCTTGAACACAGACATCCATTGCCATTAAATGTATTCTTTAAGGTGTTCATTTGGTCTCCTGTTGTGCCTTCAGTAAGTTTTGTGTCACTGATGCCACGTGGTGTCCTTAGAGAGTACAAGAATCTTGTCCTTAGGGTTTACTTAAAGTGAATCATAGCAGCAGTTTCACTGAACTCAGTATTAAGCAGATGCTGAAGTTAAGATACCACCTAGTGACGTGCTTCTGCAGGACTCAGACCACTGAAGGATCAGGGCTATGTTTACTTGGAAAAGCCAGAATACTATTTATGATTCACAGAGCCATATACAGAGTAAGAATATAAAGATGTCAGCCTAAATCCTGACTTTGTTAGTGATCAGTAGCAGGTGCTGTCTGTAACACAACAGTAGCAGGACCAGCATGTAGTAGTGCTTCCTCAGATTTTCTTATGGTTTCCATAAGTTTTCACACTGGGACTTCCCAAGACAGGGAGGATCTTTGCATTTGCTAAGACTTCCCTTCCCTTCCCTTCNTGCTATTTGCTGCTGTCTGAGAACCACCTACACCTATCTTTATCCTTACACATTCATCAGAAATCCACTGTCAGCTGTAAATAACAACAAAATTGAATTGTAGGCATTATATATTTAGCCCTGTCTTGTCTGAAAGACATTAACACCCATCTGTACTTAATGTAATATTTTCAAATGTCAGTGTCTCTTCCTCTATCTGTACATCATGACTGCCAGTAGGCAATGCAGTTAAGGATAGAGTTCACTTATTTCCAAAGATATAGCACTATAATATTGGGTATGCAGATATTTTCTACAAAAATTCATATTCCTTCTTGTATGATTGCTTTTTTTCGTCGCTGTTTGCCATCCACTACATATGCACTCTTAAGAGTGACTCTCTAATTTGTTTTCTGATTAATCTGAGTTTCCTGACTGCTGGCATGCAAACAAGCACCTCCATCATCTAGTTTGCCTCAGCATACATTACACATACATCTAGTACACTCTGTGTGAATAGGTTCTTCAAGGGAAATACATTTTTCCTATTCATAATTTCTGCAGTAAGGGAAGTAGTTATGTTGGTTTGCTAAAGGTGGAACTACTCTTTGCTCAGCATTGTCCTTTACCATGTCAAAGCCAAGTGAATTTGCTCAGCATGTCTCATCTGCTGTTGCATTAGGCGAACTCCTGGGAAAAGGCATGAAAAGCCAGAGAGCCTTGGGGTTGTAAAAATATTTTTGTCAAAGGAAGACAAAGTGGAAAAACAGAAGAGCAAGCTCTTTTTCTTTTTCTTTTTCTTTTCCATCTCCTTCTTCTCCTTCTCCTTCTCCTATCGTTTTCTTTTTCCTTATCCCACAGGTTAAGGAAAACTGGGTTAGAGCTGCTGGTCTTACCTACTTTGTTTTCTCCTCAGGAAGAGTGCTGTTTACTGCATGAGCAAAAACCCAGTGATGGATTAATTTTTAGTGTTATTTGAATTGCTCCCTGGATTGTAGGAAAAAAAAATCGAATCTCTGGACATGTTTTATGAATGTTAAGCAAGCTGTGACCTTAGTTTATGAATTCCTGATTTGCAATTCAGCCACAGAGGTATTCATGCATTCACCTCCTATTTAAATTACATGCTTTAGGTTAATTAAATCAGGACTAGATCTAAAAACATCCAAGACACGCAGTTCTTTATGTAGCTGTATTCTTTATGCATTTAAACCAATTCTTCTAGCAGGCCTGTGGCAGTTACTGTCAGATAATATAGGATATAATACATGATAACCACTGGGGACAGAATAAGATGTAAGTAGCACTGCAGCATTTATGAGTAATTGTTTTAAGTGGTTTGTGTCAGCATAGCTCTCGTTAAGTTGAAAATCAGATGACTGGAAAACTGACATGAGAAAAAGAGGTGAGCTAGGGATTTCCAACGGCAAGAAAAACAGTGGAATTAGCTTGACTGCAAAGGATGCAGTCTATTTATATTTTATCTTATTTTGCTAAAATGGTATCCAATAGCCTAATATACATTAAGATGATTTTATATTCGTGAATAAGATAATAAAAGAATAGTCCTTTGCAAAGGTAGTGCTCCTTTGGAACTGAATTCATATACATGTTGAGTTTACCAGAAACTTTGAAACTTTTTTCTCATCTTAGGCAAAATTTTCTTAGAGCGATAGACTATCTGAAATTGGAAGGGACCCACAAGGATCACCAAAGTCCAACTTCTGGCCCTACACAGGACTACCCCAAGAGTCACACCATGTGATTGAGAGTGTTGTCCAGATGCCTCTTGAACTCTGTCAGGCTTGGTGTTGTGACCACTTCCCTGGGGAGCCTTTTTCAGTGCCCAACCACCCTCTGGGTGAAAAACCTTTTCCTCATATCCAGCTTAAACCTCTCCTGACACAACTTCAGGCCATTTCCTTGGGTTCTATCACTGGCTCCGGAGAGGAGGTCACTGCTTGTCCCTTCTCTTCTCCACATTAGGAAGTTATAGACTGCAATGATGTCTCGTCTCAGTCTCCTCTCCTCCAGGCTGAACAAACCAAGTGAGCTCAGCTGCTCCTCATATGGCTTCTCCTCTACACCCTTCACCATCTTCTTGGCCCTCCTTTGGATGCTCTCTCATAGCTTTATACACTTATTCTTTATTACTGTGGCACCCAAAACTGCCCCCAGCACTCGAGGTGAGACCACCCCAGTGCAGAGCAGAGCAGGACAATCCCCTCCCCTGCCCAGCTAGCCATGCTGTGCCTCAGGCACCCCAGGACATGCTTGGCCCTCCTGGCTGCCAGAGCACAATGACTCGTGCTCAACTTGCCATCGACCAGAACTGCTCTCCAGCCTCTCATTCCCCAGTCTGTCTGTACAGCCAGAGTTGCTCTGTCCCAGGTGCAGAATGCAGCACTTTCACTTATTGAACGTCATATCCCCAACACAGGAAGAACATTGACTTGTTGGAGTGAGTTGAGAGTAGGGCCATCAGGTGGATTAGAGGGATGGAGCACCTCTCCTCTGAGGAAATGCTGAGAGAGTTGTGGTGGTTCGGCCTGGAGAAAAGAAGGTTTTGAGGAGACCACCAGACTATTAAAAGATTAATTTTAATACTTATTTTTTCTACCATATAAACACCAATTATATGCATTTTAAGTGCTATCCAACTCATCATCAAGTACCTAAAACAACAGTAGAAAAGAGATGCTTTGAAGACTATAATTACTTTAACCCTTCTTTCTTCTAAATTTGATAGCTATGGATTTTGTCTATGTAATACGCAGTGCCTGAATTTTATTCGGGTAGATTTCCAGTTTTTAGAGGAAAAGAACATTTTTGGAATTGCCCTCTATCACTCAATCATTTTAGTAGCCTGGATAAATAGAATAATTGATCTAAAATAATTTTTACATTTACTGTGGTGAGATTCTTTTTTCAGCCTTTCTTGATCTGTGGGCTTGAGTCAAATGCAGGGTGGAAAGTTAAAGGGAGGAGGTTTGGTTTCATTACAGTGGTGTTATTTGTATTTGATTGATTTGTTTTTCATTGGAATAGCTGAGCTCTTTTTTAAGTGAAAAACCTTTAAGTAACTTAGTAGTCAAAGTGTAAACTTGCTCTTTGAGGCATAGCCTGGATTTGAGGCAGTGCAATTACCCATTGCTCTGCCTGATGCTTTGGGGGCTGCTGTGTCACAGGCAAGACAGGACCGCTCACTGTCTGCAGCAACTCTCTGGCCCTGCAGTGGGATGTCTTGCTTGGGAACAGCTAACCCTTAACTGGGGAGATCATGGGATCTTCAGCACTGCGGACTTTTAAAAACCTGGAGAGTGGCCCACCCATCACTTATCAACAACCAATCCTGATTGGGAAGGCATAGAATGACCTTCCAATTTTAGGGTAAATTTTAGTTTAATCTTTTTTTCCTCTATTCAGTCATTCTGAGTAGTATTCTCCATAATTTGTAGTTTAATTTTTTTTCATAACCAGGGGTAAAAGTGGGATGTCATTACAGATTTTGGCTGAAATTCTTAATCATCACATGGGATGCCTAAAGGTTTTATTATGTGATGTCAGAAGTACACATTTAAGGGAAGAATGAGAAAGAAAAGAAAAAGAAGACTCAATAGGCAGACTTTTGCTGCTGACAGTTCAGTCTTTCCAAATATTTCAGGCCAAGGTTTTTTTGAGAACAGCATGGATGTGGTTCTGATACCTGGGGAAGGAATTGCCACATGAGGCAAAATTTGAGAAGATTTCAATTCAACTGAATGTGGTGATGCCTACAGTCTCCTCACTGGTGCATGAAAGACAAGTGCTCATAGCATGCCCCACCCTTTATGAAATTTTAAACAATAAGCTAACAATATATGTCATATGTCTGACAGTGTTTAAACAAACATAAGAAATGAACCAATGTTTTTCTTATGATCAAGTAATTCCCTTGGAGATCAAAATGCTCTCTGCAGACTAACTGAACTGTATGTGGGTATTGACCACTTATAGATTATTTGAGAGCTAGTTAGGCTTTCTGTGGATATGATTTTTGCCATGTTTTGGCAAAACAGTTGTAAGAGGAGAGTGAAGGGCTGAATCTTAGGTAGGTGCAAAGAATGGTGATGTTTGTGACAAGCAGAATGTTGTAAATTCAACTTTTACAGTTTGTTCAATATACCATAAATTAAAGAGCAAAAGAAGGTCATCTTATGCTTAATTTCTATAGAACATTTGCACAGTTTTTTTGTTGGTTGTGAAATATTGAAAATGGGAAAAATAGACTTCCACACCGCCATAGGTAGCTGTTGTGCACAACTGAGAAACAATATTGTGTGGAGGTATATGTGTTATAGAAAGGATAGGTTATAGCATGGTTTGAAAAAGGAATGTGGTCATCTGAATTAAGACTTAGTGTTGGACTTTGGCACTGAATTAAGGCTTCATTTCAGCTATCTCCACTGACGGCTATCTGAGACTATGAAATAAAACAATTCGTATCCAGTTGCAATCTGTGAGCTGTTAGCAGCTTTTCTCTCAGCTGAGGCACTGTATCAGTGTGGCATTCCCATTTTACTGTAAAATAAAGGAATCCATATGAGATCTCCTTGAAGTTGCTCCTCCACCTGTCTACACTGAGGAGTTTGATACTGTGAGCAATTTGAGGGCATGCTGCCCAGGTTGCGAGTGACACTGCAGGGATCATTGCTTTCTTTCTAAATACGTGTCCCCTTGCTAAGCAAGAGCTCCCTGGTTACAACACATATACAGAGTTCTGCCTCTCTTGACATCACTTTCTATTTCCCTCTGAAAAAAGAATCAGTATTTTCCTTCTCCAAAGACTGTACTTCTTTATTTTTCCCTATTTTTTTTGTTTTGGTTTTTTTTTGTTTTGTTTTTGCTCTTGGTTTTTTGTTGTTGTTGTGTGTTTGTGTTTTTTTTGATTTTTTTTTTTTTTGGTTGTTGTTGTTACAGTTGTGACATTGCTCATAGGATTTGAGAGTAGCTGTGAAGAAAGGTGTAAAAAAAAGGTCTGGTCTTTAGCTACATGTTTTGGCTGTTCACCTGGGAGATAAATAGCCTAGGACTGCTGTTTCACAAATCGCTTATGTCAAGCAGTCTTTGACTAGAGTACACAAATGGTCTGTAAAACTGTGGGAACCTAGGTCTCCTCACTTTAATCTGAATGCTCAAACTACTAAACTATGAAGCCACGCTTACTAATATTCTATCTTGGCTGCCAGTTCATCGTTAATGTTCTTTTCCCAGAGGTTGCACTCACTAAGCAATTTGTAAACAACATGAAATCAGATAAAATGCCAAAAGCTGCCTTCCAGGGTAATAACAACAAACAATAAAAAAGACCCAGACATGCCAATACTATCTAGATAAGATCACTTTCAAAGTGAGAATTTCCACCATACAATGAGTTCTTTTATCGAGGTGTTCTGAGGGGAACATAATTACTACCCAAGTGACTGTAGACAAGCTGATACCTGTGATACATCAAAGGGAATCAAAACTTCAGCCTCGCTGAAATGATGTATTATTACATACAGTATTGTACTGTAGTCTAGGGAAAAAAATATTTTCTAACTTTACTCTAGATTAACTGTATGTTAACTGTAGAAAATATGTTAATATTGTTAGAATGATAAAGTGCTTTCTCCTTTTTGTTTTTTTAAATCTAAAAACCTCTCAAAGGTCTCTATTTAAGGCACTGTGCCAACATAAGGCGAGCAATAGTTGCTGACCATTGAAAGTCAAAGGTAAATAGACTGATTAGGATCTGTAAAGAGTGAGAGATGAATACACAGGGAAATAAATTTACATCACAGAACTGTAAGGCTGGAAGGAGCCTTGGGAACATACTTAGTTCTTCCCCAGTCCTAAGACTGAACTAAATATGCAAAGTGCACCTCTGGCAAATGTTTGTATATTCCCTCAATACTGGGAGGAGGTTTCTGCTCCAAACAACGGGGTTCTGGAAACATTTTCCAAGAGAGTAAAGGGATTGAAATGCTAAATAGTGTCAGGATTGGAGCCTGACCAAACTTGACCAGATCTGTGAAAGGGATCTGTGGTATAACATGTGGTACTAAGAGGAGACTGAAACTGATCTCTGGAAAAGTCTGTATCTGCTCTATATTCTTAGGAGGAGCTGAGTATTCTTCAAGGAATAATATTTCATTTAATTCTGGATACTTCAGGCCGAAATTTTAGCTAACTGTAAATTTGTTTGCAGAGTAGGTTTAAGCAAGATGTTGCAGTGCAAATCAGCGTGGAACTGGGCTCAGCCTTAGCTGCTCCTGCCCTTTGACAGGAATATGGGGAGGAAAACAGACAGAAACACAGAGTAGAAGAGACACAGGGAGGGGATGTAGCCATTGTCTAGGGCAGAAAAGTTTCTTGTGTGGGGGATTGAATAAAAGCATGAGCATGAATCCCTCAATCCCCAATAACTCTGTCCCTCTCCCTCACCAGCAGCCAGCCTGACCTTCCAGGACCCTGGCATGGGCAAAGGAGGTATCCAGCCTATGACCATTGCTTGCTGCCCTGTTGCTTTAGGGAGCTCCTTACATCACCTCTGTGGAGCCATCACTTCCTGCTTGTAAGCAATCACCATCAGAGCTGGCAGACTGTCCCCGCCCAGCTGGCCCAGGAAAAACTTGTCCTAATGGCCACCAGCAAACCTCCCATGCCTTTTTCTTTTCTCCATGGGCCGTACCAAGTCCTGACGGTGTATGACCGCCTCTCAAGTGCTGCCACAATAATATTAGACTGAATCTTCTGGAAGTTATACCCCTGCTTCTCTCCCCTTCATCCTTGATAGTGTGACTTTCGAATGTGAGGAAAACCTGCATGGCTCTGTTAGGGCTGAAATCTGGGGTTTTTTAGTTGATGTCTAATCATACTAGATGCTGGTTTGTGCTCAACTTAAACTTGCAATCCAGATTTCCTGATATGCCACATCTCCAAATTAGATATTGTCTTATATTTCTCAGGAGTGAAATAAAAACGTTTTCAGAATAAAACTGTCAAAGAATGTTAGTTTTATTAGCAATAACAAAAATGAAAAGCAAGCTGTCTTGAGGGTATGCAAGATCTAAAACTTGGTGAATGCAGATAAAAAGACAGATTTTATGCAATACCAGCCCTAGATCAAGAAACTGAAACAGGTAAGTGATAGACATACAGAAAACATCAGGTTCCTTGGTATTAAGACAACATTAATTTTATCTTGCATACACAAGCAGAACTGAAGAAATTAAAATATTAAAGACTGGCAAATGCTGAAAATCATGTAATATAATATTTTGTGTAGATACACTTCGGAGTATTCAGTTTCTCTTTACAAAGTCCTACCTCAGTTTGCATCAAAATCTGTCACCAAATAAGAATACTTTGAATAGGTTCATGCTCTTTTGATTAATACACAGGAAAAAACTTAAGCAGAGCTCAGGTTGGAAACATATCTAAATAGTTTAAGTTGCAATTAACTTGTATGAAACCAGAAATAAAAATTTGAGAGAATGTATTATTACATAAGTGAATCTAGACATTATAACGTATAAAAACATGTTTGGTTGAGCTAGGAACTGTGATATTCCTTCTTAGAACCTTTCCAAATCCTCACCTGGTTTAAAGGCTGCAATCCTGGTCACTAAGTACTTCAGAGGTTGCCTTCAGTTTTTCTTCATTTATCACTGATGAAATTACCTCCTTTGGAAGAAACCTTCACTTTCCTCACAGTGACATTGTGCAAAACCTACAAGGCTGTGTTTGGGTAACTTCAGTGCTTGTTGATCTGAATTAATTTACACGATACTAATTTTTAAATCTCATACTGTTTTGTCTCCCACTCCTTGATGGTCTTGCTCCAGGAGAAGGCAAGAAATGTTGGTAGGGATCTGAGGAAGATAATGGAAAAAGATCGGATTTGTAGCCCCAACTTATTTTGTGAACTTTCTCCCAGTCTTCAAAGAAAGGTTTTAGTTCTGTGTTCAAAGCAGGAAGGATGAGAACTCTCAGTTGCGATGCAAAGCAGGAGTGTGTTTATACCCTGTGGTGGGGTGCCGGAGGAAAAGACTGCATCATATTTTCTTTAAACAAGCTTGCTTGGGTGCAGGAGTGCTGCAGCTGTGGGAGCAGTGCAGGACAACTACTGTGCTATTTCCTTGTTACCTCTGGCCTTGGGAGGACAGCCTTGGGTCCTGCCAATGATCTTCCCAGCAGCATTCCCACAGCAGCAACTAAAGCTGGCCAAGAATCCAGAAGGGCTTTTACACTGTTGTGTTGCAGTGCGATGACAGCTGGTACCCGTTGAAAATAATTTACACAGCAGAAATGATTGCTGAGAGACATGCTGGTGTTTTTCCTTTGAGTTTCCTGTGGAGATGCTTAGGAACTTAATGTAGGCCTTTCAAAGTGTTATCTTCTGTCAGTACTTCTTCTTACCTTCAGTATTTTTCATTTTGTTGTAATCCCAAAGCCCACTGAAGTCCATTGCAGGATTCCACTGGCCTGTGTGGGTTTGAGACCATATTGTAGCATATAATTTATCTTCAGCTGCACTAGAAGTGGTCAAACGTGAGCATAAGTTATGCCATGTCTCTAGCTGAGCCACTTTTTATTCAAATTAAATGTTTTGAAAGTGGATAAATGAGAACATTCTTAAAAAAGAATCTGAATGCATTTGACATTCTCAGTGAATTTAGCATAGCTAATGGCAATTCTAAGAATGTTGTGCTTTTTATCTTGTACCCTCATGTGTTGTTTGGGCCAGTGAGAGTTCCCCCTTACATCTTTTGAGCAACATGATTAAGCCAAACGTGTATCTTTTTACTTAACTCTTCGCAGCAATTGGTTCATTGTGAGCCACAAAGTTTGTAGTGTTGGATCCCCAGCTGTCACAGCTTGGCATCTTCAGGTAACATTTATTACAAATGACAGCCTTATGACAACTGTTAAGGTAGTAGCTATGAGAAATCAACTGATGTTGTCAAGTGAACTAGTAAGATCACTATTGCTAGTTACAGGTCACAGGCCTAATTTTGGATTGTGAGGAACAATGCTTTTAGGGTTAAAAATGCTTCAAACAAGGCATATGGGTCAGAGGCTGATCTAATTTTTATTCACTGGCCTCTCAAAAGGAAGCACTGAAAAACACTTTAACTTTAGTGTGGCACTGGAAAATATGCTCAGTGAAAAGGCAGATTTATCAAAGTGAGGGAAGGCAGTGGTTACCGAGAGATAAATTCATTGTTTCTGAAGATCCTGACTACCCTTCTGAATATGTGACTCTGCTGAGATTCTAACTGGGTGGAGTTTTAGACTGTGGAAAATAGGGGACCAGCCAAATGATGAAGAGCAGTAACAGATCAATTTTTAACAATGAAGTTCCATAAATATTCTTTTTTCTGGCTGGAAGGAAACTGTCTGTGCTTAAGGTGGTTGTCTAAAAAATGGAGTATTTTAGAGGGAATTGTTGTCCCATGATCAAGGAGAACTGTCAAAACCACTTGGCAAACAAACACACAAAGTAATTAATGCCAGAGATATTTATGTGTTATTCCTAAGGAGAAAACATTAAATCTAAGGAGAAAAAAAGTCATGCTGAGCGTATTTGAGAGTCTAGCGCAAGTTGCCACACAAGTTTTGTGAGACGAAAGGGATGGAATATAAAGAGCTCATAAATTGGGCTCTAAAATTGTTTTTCCCTGTCATTAAGAACAGAATAAATGTGTCTCTCATTTTTGGTCGATCAGATCCACTCTTAAACAAAGCTCTTTTAAAGTATTTTATGAGTTTCTGGGTCTTATTTCTAGTGTGGCTAGTCATCTCCATTGCCCTTCACTCCACTGCCCTTCATGAACTTCACCGCCTCAAGGGCTATACTTGTTGGGATTTACTGTCACACATTTTTTTCCTAGAAAGCCATCTGATAAATGGAGGCAAAAAAGAAACTGCAGATCAGGATTTCTTTTATTGGTTTATCTACAGCTATGTGCTGAATCAGCATTTCCCCCAAGATTCCTACCTGTTGGTGCATAATTTTTTTGTAACCTACTACTGTCTTCCTTCTGGCTTTGCCCTCTAGCTTAAGAAGTACCCAAATTGAACCCGAGGTGTCTAGTCAGGCTCATGGTAACAACTGAGCAGTAGGATGAGCTGCAAATCTCTTGGAAGGAGCAGCAGGGCAAGCCAGTCAAGAGTTTCCTAGCGGTAGGAGCATGATGTCAGTGTTTAGACCCATCTCAAGGTGATGCCAGCAGCTCCCAGAGTGTTTTGGACATGGAGCAGCAAGGTGAAAAGGGACATTTCAGTTTCCTCCTTTGCCGTTTAGCTCCTTGTCTCATTTTTTTTTTCTCTTTTTGCTTGAAAAAGAAATCACAAAAGGAGTGACAGAGGTGATAGACCTTATCCCTGTTGTCTCCTTTGCCTAAAGAGGGTGACTTGTAGCCAACAAATTTCGTTCCAAGGTGTTTTTCCTCCTGTAAAAATCAGAGAGGAGGAGAGGAAAAGCAGCTCCACCGCTTGATTTTCTCACCCATTTTGTAAATACCGGTTTAATGTTTGCTTACTTGAACAGTTTGTCAAGAAAAAATCAGCCCCTGACACGCAGGCTGAAGCGCAAGGGACTCTGAGCCCTGCGGCAGTGGAGGTGGCGCTGGTCCCTCCCCAGGGAGGGAGGCAGGACGCGGGCGGAGCCGGCCCGGGCGGGGAGACGCGGCAGCCTCGCCGCGGGTGCGGGTCAGCCCCGCGGGGCTCCCGGCCCCGCAGGTGCCATTCCAGACCCAACAGGTGGCAATCGCCGCCCGGCTCCCCTGCCCCGCCTCCACCGAACACCTGGACAGAGGGCTCTGCCTGCCGAAATTCTCCACTCCCAGCAAAGCTGGCGCTTAAAATGCAGCTTCTTCTGCACAAGCTGCCGCCTTTCAGGTTTCAGAAAATTTCCTGACCGCGATATCGTTCTCTGCTCCCTGCCAGAAATCTGAAGTAGAAGTAAGCAGCCGTAAACTATGGCGAAAGCCATGATGTTGTCTCACAGACATTTACCTGGAGTCACACCGAGGTCCTCAGGCCTCTGTGGGTTTTAGTCTGATGCAGGATTTGCCTGTCCTGTTTTCATTTTCATATTTGTTCCTGAGGTATGAAAAAATAAATAATCTCAGACAACGAGAGTGTGTGTGTGGAGAACAGTGCTGTTAGCGAAGCTAAGAGTTCATGCATTGCCATGGAAACATTCACATCCTAGCAACAGCTTATTGATAGCAGGATGACATGGAAAGACAAGAGCTGATGCCATTGACTCATGGGAAAACAAGCTATCCTGCATTGCTGCTTCTCTACCCTCTTTTCTTTTCCAAGAGTATGTAGTGGTTTACCATAAAAATTCCTAACGGACATTTCTTTTCATAATTGTTTGTGATTTTGTGTTGAAATATTACTTGCTAAAAATGTTCATACGTTTGAATTATTTTAGCTGGCTATCCGACAAAAAAAGAATTAAAAATTACAATATAACAAAGAAACACAAAGGCATTAAACTATGTTTTCCTTTAGAAAAGTGCAACATATTTTCTGATTAACTGAAAACATGTAGAAGGTCAATTCAATGTTTTCTGTCCATCTCTGCATTTCCCAGAACATGTGCTAAGGCTGAAATCATTAAAGTGTCATTTGGTGTGATGAAGGGTGGAATCATTTGTGGTACGATCTGCATTCCTCGTGATGTCCAGGGAATACATGTGCTGGGAAGTACTGAGAGTCTTTATGTGCCTTTGGGTTTGGGTGGGCAGAGCAGCACTCAGGTGCATTTGCTGAGGAGGAGTATTTCCTTTATTTTCCTGATACACTGTGGTACAAGAAGCTTCATCCCAAGGAAGACAGAGTACCACAGCAGTCACTGTGTGTGGAAGGACATATCTTTGAGAGCAAAGATCAGACTGTTGTTAGCACTATTATTATTGCTAGTAAGCACAATGGCATTGTGGAGTCCCAGCTGTAAAGCAGGATTTAAATGTGACTTGTTCCACACAGATGTGGGAGGTGTTTTTACCTGGGAACTTACAATTAGTTTATTTGCCGATGTGATTATTCATTGCTAAGAAGAAAACCCAACAATTCCTTTATTAATTATGCACGCACGCACGTGTGTGTGTGTGTGTGTATGTGTGGTGGGTGTATGGTTGTTGGAAATGTTTCTGTCAAAGCAGGTATTCAACTAACCCTCTTGAAAAATCAAGAAATGTATTATTCTGTTTTGTACATAGCATTACTGTAGTGTAAATATTTAAGAGCTTTGCTGAACTGGATCCATATAGAGGACTCCCTGAATATTACATTTATTGTGAGAATAACAGTGAATCATATTTTCACAGCTAATAAAAACCAGTTTTCACAAATGTGACCCTTTATCTGTACATGAATTAAAAATGGAGCTAATGAAATATCCCAAGAGTATTAGTGATGTTTACAAACCCTGAGTTTGTAAGTCCTGCTTATTTACCTACCTTTTTTAATTAAAAAAAAATAGACTTTTGTACACTTTTTGATCCTTTAGCAATATTTTCTCCTTGGAAAATCACCAAGGACTGTTTGGCTGATCAAGAAGCAGGCTGATGTTTTGATACTACCATTGCATTAGGTCTACAATAAATGAGGAAACTAGTGCTGTGGAGCTGTTGTGGGAGCCGTTAGAAAGTGTGAAGGAGAGGAAGGATGCAATAATGCCAGCAATATAACTGGAAATTTTCATGCTTGCTGCTTAGGTGCAGGATTTTTAAAGAGAGGGAGAAGCAGCACCTAGAAAAGGATGATGATAATTAAAGCAGGACATAGATGGACCCTCTACTGGGGTCACTCTTCACCCTAATGCAAACAGCACTTGAACAAACTTGATACCTCCTGTCCTGACCTGTATTTCCTTCAGTGCCAACTGTGTTGCTGCATTTCCAGGGCAGGATTTATGTGAATTACGAAGTGGAGGACTCTGATCAGCTCCTTACTTTCTTCCCAATAGTATGTAAATAAATCAGAAGTAATCCTGAGAGCAGGAACTAGACTTGTCAGGTTCTTCTCAATTGGCACTGACTTTAACATGGTCTCTCCGGGGCCCCTAGATATCATATCAGGTTTGAGAAAGGTGGAAGACATAGAAGTGGGGATTGCCGTAGAGGACTATCATGGAGCCTCCTGCATTTCCTCCGTGCTTGCAAAGCAACGTGTGCTGTGAACAGTGGACCAGGCTCTGCCATGATTTTTACTCACTCATTCTTGTATTTGAAATTTTTTTTTCTCATTCCCTGTTCTTGGATGAAGTCTTCTTAGAGTTAGGGCAAAGGAAGGCCATGATAAAGGCCTGTCAAGGTTAAGGGCAGGTGTGCATGTGTTTGTGTGAATCTGTGTAACACCATGTCATCAGGTAGCTTAGATGAAAATGCATTTTCTGTCCACTGAACTCTTTGGAGTCTTTACAGATTTGAAAAGATATGTGTTTTGGAACGGAGCCGGCAGGCAGGGAATAGCTGCAAATTTTGCTTCTCTCTCTCCAAAGAAGAATGAGGAAACAGTTCTGCATGTTGAGGTTCATGATTTCTCCCTCTTTACTGGAGAATAATATGAAGAAGTTCAATTCAGACTTTTCAAGAAATGTGGTGAACAGCATTAACTTTCTTGCAGGGGCTGCCGAAATATTAACTTCTTGGATAGAAGAAATTTTTGAATTCTAATAATTCACATTAATTCAGGGCCTGTGGTACATAACTAATGCTTCTGCTTTCCTGATTTCTCTTGATTGACTTCTTGGGACTGATTTGGGAAAATGTCCTATTCCTTTCTTTCAGTTAAAGGTGTGTTACCTGTCAATAGAAGATTGATTAGTCACCATTAACACCTGGGAATGCCTGTATTTTTATCACTTTAAGCAAACATGTCTACGGATAGAATCATAATTATGTGCATTACTGAGACACTTTTTTGCTCATCTTTTATTTTATTTTGACAGAAAAGAAATGTCAAGGGAGTAGCACTTGCTTTTTAGCTCTGAAACATTTACATCTGTTGTACATATTTGTCTCCTCCTTGTCACACTATCCTTTCAAATCTTCCTTTTCCTGCCTTGTTGTTAGTGCCTTACCACTTTTTTATGAATTGATGTCAAGGTTTTATACAAAGATTTCATGAAGAGCAGCTGCAGATTGTCTTCTCTGAGGCTGTAAACCATCTTTGCTCAGTTGAAAAGGCTGCAGTTCAGTTGTAAATCCACTGGAGCTTTAATGATTTATAGCAACTGCAAAGCTGGTCAATCTCTCTAAGATTTCACCCCTGGCACATGTGTTTTTTAGTCAGACACCAGTGGAGTCTCTATCCTGTGTGACAGAAGTAAAAGGCATTAAGTAAGGGTTACACATGACTTCCGGATTAGTGTGAGTATTTTAAGTCTGTTTTTCTGGTGTTTACTCTGATATGTATCAAACAACTGGGAAGAAAAGATAAAAACTGAGAATGCCAAAAAGTAATTCTGAATTTTTGCATTGTAAGAGGTAGCATTTCTATTTGTGTTGTTTTTTGTGCAACAGCCGAGGACCAATCTCATCTGCAAGCATTTGTAAATGGCTGAGATACAAAGCAAAAATTAGTCTGGGCTTGTACCAATTTTTGATGAAGGTAAAGTTTCTCCCATCATCAGCAATCATTTCCATATTCAAAGATGTGTTTCTAAGAGGAAAGCTCACTGTTACAAAGCATCCCAAGCTAATTAAAAGAACCCAGCTGTAAGGGGATATAGGACAAACTGTCACTGGACTTATGACCATAAACAACATCCAAGTAGCTGTCACTGAATCCCAGCTGTAAGAATTAAGTCATGTATGGCACTGTTTCATCTAAGCTGTACTGAGAAGCTGATGTGAAGAACTCCATGTACCATGCCATTTCCTTGAGATGTTATGTTACTTGTAATTGAGAAATACTCTGAGGGAATGACATACCATCCCTAAGTGATGCTGATGCTTTGGATGTCACATTTCCTGTAAAACTGTTACTGAACCATAGCCCTGTTGGGATGGTAGGAGACGTGGTACTGCTTTGAAGAATTGTCATACAAGACACAAACATCAGGATTCTGCTTGTTTGTGGTCCTTAAAGGTGCTGCTGTCCCTTTTAGAAGCAAGCAGGCATTCTTCTGAGATTTCTGCATGCATAACCATGTGTTTTATCCCTAATACAGGCTTGCAGTTTGGGTTGACCACTGAATTACTGCTAGTTCTTCTTTCCTAACTTCTTTCTAGCATACAATCTGGAACAACACTTCAGAAAGATATTGTAGCCAGCCTACCATCCCCAGTCCTACAAGTCTTAAGATAATGATTTCTGCAATAAATAAAAATTCACAGAACCCCAACTGAATGAAAACATGTCACACATTCTATTAACCCTTTCTTCACTCCCTCAAGTTGAATTCTTTCTACTTGAGCTGGAAAAATAGCCGTTGATAGCAGCTATTTTAATAAGGCTCTTTTTCTCTTAGCAGCATGCCTTCAAAAATGGCCATTTTCCTAGCTGTGCTAACTGCTGAATATTTAGTTTTAGTCTAGGGCCCACCACTGAAATCATCTCAGCCAAGTTCAGTTGGCTCAACCAAGATTGCACATTACTTCATGGTGCATTGGACCATTTCTCTGCAACATGCACTTTTGAAAATTGCATCTCATGAATGAAAATTCCAGGCAAGGTTCTTGGCAATGGCAGAGAACCCTACTGAACTGAGAGGAAAGCAGGAATATAAAGGGGTATGTAGAGAAACTGAAGACAGTTTTATCTCCTGGTGGTTTTTTAATTAGTGGGGTTTTTTTTGTTTGTTTGTTTGTTTTTTGTTTTCATTTTTTTTTAATGCAAGAAATTTAACAAACATTTAATGACATCCATTACAGGGTTTCTTAAGCTTCGTTTTTCCTGCTTTCCGTCTTTCCCCTGGTATTACCGCCTCAGGCTCAGTGTTGTCCAAAAGTTGTTTTCCCCAACCTCACTGTTCCCTACCTTCTTTCAGGGGAGGTGCATTAGGTCTCTGAGCAACTTCAGAGGAGTTGTAAGACGGAAGAGGCAGCAGGAAGGCTCAAGTACATGGAGAAAACTTATACCTAGCAAGAAGATGTTAAAAAGAGTGTGGCATGTGAAAGACTGACTACACAGAAATCCTGGCATCAAAAAAGAGGACAATGTTACAGAGGATAGGGAAGACCTTTTGCATGGCAATGTGGCAAATGGAAATGTGGGACGACAGAGTTGAAGATGATCTGTGTTGGAGGAGGGTGAAGAGGGGAACCACTTGGATGAGACAGAAGCAGAGAAAGGGGGTCAGATGGCACACAGAGAGCTGAAGAAATAAAATGAAGGTAAGCAGTGAGCCCCTGCTTATGCAACACTTGCTCAGCTTTCAGAAGCTGTGACGAGTGTGATCTTCTAGGACTGGGACACAAATGACATCTGATTACTGAGGTTCCAGATGGCAGGAAGGCTAACCAATTATAATCAAGTTTCCAAGTAGTCCTTTTGAACACTGCGTTTTAAATCCACTTACCTCAAGTATTCAAAGATTTGTGTCTAAATTTCTTTTCTACAACCACATTGTGCCATTGAAAGTCAGTTGCTTTCCATCTTAACAGGAAGAGAACATGCAAGGAATGAGAAAACACAGAAAGTCAATCAGCATAAAAGTCTGAGCAAATGCTCAGTGAACAGACATTTTTACGCTTGGTGAGCAGACATTCTGCTTGTCGTTCTTGAGTAAAGCCTTTTTCATGATTGTCATGACAAGTGAAAAAATCAAAAGAAAACTTAGATTTATTTTTTAATGCCTTTGGGATATCTGAGAAAGTGTGATGGATTGATTCACTGGTATTTCATGCCTGGCTACTTAGAATACCAGTGGTATATGTTTAAGTAGATGAGAAATAGATGCAGCCTTTTCTATGAGAGGTTTTCGTAATACTTTTATTCTAAGCTGCAATTTCGGCTTTTGTAGAATTGAAGTCTGAGATTTCTCTTATGAGTCAGCCCTCGTTTTGATAAATTACTTAAACAAATCAAGTGATTATCAGTTTTTAGCTTGAAGAAAAGCATTCAAGTGTTGTAGAATGTGAGAATGAAAATACAAAGACTTGTGTTAAGTTTACTTCTGTGTGAATTTCTGAGTCATTTTGGGTCAGGGATCGGAATTTAATGTGTAGCTGAAATATACTCTTGCACTTTACACAGACTCATAAAGCAAGAGATTTCTGTCTTTGTTCTATTTACAATGCAAATGCAGTTGGAGATGTCGTTTTCCTCTTGGACTTTGCTAAGTATGCATTTGAGGCCAGGGGAAGAAAAACAGATGCTAATGAAAACACTTGGAGAGATTAAGCCTTGATCTAACCCACACAGCCTCAAAACTGTAGTTTTTCCATACATATATTTATGTATTTTTGGGGAAGGGAAAGTGTGTTCCTGTTACAGCTTATATAATTTGAGGGAATAATTTTTCAACTACAATAATTTCGTATTTTCCATATATTGTTCAACCTTCAACCCCGCAAAAGAGTTAATGCAACCAAATAAGTTAAAGCTGATTTTTCCCAAGATTTGAAAGCAAAAGTGATGTGCAAATTAGATTCCACGTATTTTCTTTATCCTTTAAGTTTATGTACACTTTAAATTATGAAGGAAAAATGCAGACTTCAATATATGGAATGAAGGTTGAGGAGAGCATTTTTCTTAGTGCAGACATGTAAGCTCAAATTCAGTATTTTTCTCTGTAATAATGAGTCTTTCGATTTAGGTTTAGTTCATTTGGCAAGGGATCAAAGTGTGAAATATGGATTCCCATCCCAACAGGGATTTCGCCCTCACAGTTTCTCCATATTTAGTCCATCATTCTGCAGCTATTAAATAGTGAGATTAACTCAAGGCAGAAAACATTGCCATCCTGCAAAAGGAAACACAGGGGTTTAATGCTTCGTAGATAAATGAGGAACAAAACCACGAATTGTAAAGGATAATGCATAATATAGAAATTTTATAGAGTTTTATGGAAAGATTTAAATCAAATTTCACATGTTTTTCACTTCCGGGGCACCTTATGTTCCAGATGAGCAAACGTCTTTTTGCCTGCAAAATCTTCATGTCAACCTCATCTGTCCTGAGTCCTGTGAATTTGGTACTGGGCATTTCTGTTTATTTGAATTTTAGCTTGTACTTAACACAGTTGGCCAGAGATGGTGCTGAGTGCTTGGATATTGCAGAGTGAAATGCAGTGGCAACTTGAACAGAAGTGATTTGGGACATTAATCATAGCTATACTCAGCTACCATGAGTTACAACTTTGTGTGAATTAAAAATTAGAGAAAAGCTCCCTGCTTGTAATATTTAGCAAAACAGCAGCAAATAAAATGATTTTAGAAAATGAGAAAATGTTTGGGAAGATGTAACGCAGGAAAGATTTATCTCTTTGGTGTATTTGCTGATATTTTATTGCTCAGTGAAATAAAGGTAATCTTCTGGAGGTGAATTCATCTAGCCTTATCAGATAGGTAGTAGAAATGGAAATAAGCTCGATTTACTAGTAGCACCTGTGGGTTGCAGCTGATTTCTTGCTGTCTTTTCTTAACTGCTCTCTTATTTCATCTCTGTCCTTTATTCCAGTATGAACGTCTGTGCAGTAGTGGCGCACTTAGACCACATGAAGAGTTGTACCATAAATGAAAGTCAAACACTGGAACCTTTCCTTTGTGGTGGGTTCTTATCCAAAACCAACCCTATTGTAGTCAGTGACAGGGTTCACTGGGGTAAGGACGTCTAAGAGTTTCTGACATGAGGCTGGAGTTAGCCTGCTTTGCCATGTACACTGGTCTTTGCAGATCCTTCTTACCCGTGACGTTTTTTCTCTGATGATAATTCTTCTGATTTATTTAAGTATAACTGGGATGTCAATAGAAAGAACAAACAAAACCATTTGAAAAGTCCTGTTCACACTCTGTCTTTTCAGTTTTTATTCTGTGTTTGCTGCTTCTAGCAGCTGGGTCAAGCCCTTCTGATGCTGGACTTAGGATGCTCACCTCATTCATCAGTAACATGGACATGCTGGGTGCAGCTGGAGGGTGTTGCAATAGAACAGAAAGGCCCCGATGGGATGGGTATGTGGGAGTAGGATTTCTTAAGAGGTCGCTGGCTATGGAAGTGGTGGCTCTATCAGCAGAAACTGTATTGACCTCAGCTGTCATCAGCTGATACAGCAACAAACAGGGGCTTCTCTCCCATATTAACAAAGCTTTTTGTGGATTGTTCCTACTGAGCACACCTTGTTTTGGTGCTGGGGATATTCCAAAACTGGTATTTTTACTTCTTCTTGGGAATAGAAAACTGAAGTATTGATTCAGGAAATCTCAAGTGACACAATATACTCTCTATGAACTCAGTGAGCAGATGGTACTGTCATTAATACAAGATCTTGAGTTTATTGCAAGAGCAAGCAAAAAGAAAAGATGGAAACTGGGGGAAAAAACCCCCAAGATGATGTATCTATTCTTAACTGCTGGTGAAGAATTGACCAATATTCATAAACAAGTTAGTAAAAATAAGCAACACAAAGGCAGAAAAAAAATTATTAACCTTTTAGTTAATGAACAGTGATGTTTGTTATACTTAAAGTGGGCTTTGTCAGTGAAAATATTTGAGAATCATTTTCCTAATTAATAAGGCAGGGTTCATATGATGAAACTAAAACTACTTCCTACACTTTCTATCCATGAATATTTAGACTGAGGGAAAACCTATTCCACATTCATGTTGCTTTTGAGAAAATGACAATTTTAAAGCTCTGTGGAGCATTAAAAAGGATTAAAAAGCTTTGTGGAGCATTAAAATCTTCTTCCACCAACCCCTTGCCCATGCACATTACTTGTTAAAAATACAGAAACAGAGTTAAAACAAGACCTATTCTAACTCAAAGTTCTGTATCAGGGCAACCTTAAATTGGGCAATATTTGATCCACTCACTGTGTCTGGAAGATAAACAGGGAGCAGAGATCAGTATTCATTTCAGTGCTGAACCATTTACTTCACCTAGTAAAATGAATCATAATTGAACAGATGAGTGGAAAACATGATAATGAAGTGCCTGATTTGATCACACTCTTTCTGTTGCATATTTTGTCCTGTACACACAAATAACAAGTTAGGAGGGGGTAATTATGACCTAGAGGGTCGCGTTTTGTAGGCACAACATGGAAGGCTCTTTGATGCTAATGAGTAATCCAAATAATTTCTTTTGCCAGATAAATTTAGACACCTTTTAAATCCAAGTTTGCGTTTCTTGACAGGCATAATACTGGGTACCAGATAAATAGTGCATGAATCATGTTATTTTGACACATGTGAGACAGATCATGATATGGAGGGAAAATATCTATGAATTAATATATTTGGTGCTCCCTTGCTTTCAAATAATAGTTGGAAAGACCTTCCAGCTGTCTTAGAGTATGAATTACAGGCCTGCTCTGAGAACTTCTGGAGTAGGTGACCCCCATAAATTCACTGCTTTCAGTGTCTCAGAGAAGTTGGAATATACCACAGACAAAGTAATAGTAGACTGTGTCACCTGTCTCTCTGTTTTGTAAAAATTTCATTACTTTATGGAGATTTGTACTGAGCTGGTGAGCAGACCCTTTATTTGTTTGTTGATAGCTATGTCACTTGTCAGATCTTCCCTGATGAGTGTTTTCTCCACTGCTTATCCTGTTGATTGTGTCTCTGACCTTTTGTCACTGCAGAATATTATCTCTGACACTTGGGACACTTTCTGCTGTAGCTGTCATCAGCCTTATTAGCTTGCCTGCTTTTTTTAATCTGAAAATATATCCTTTTCCCTTGATTAAATTTGTGCGTGGGAAGGAAAGCATGTGGATTAGAATTCTAGATAGAATCTTGAGCTCAGCTGGTGCCACTGCCCTCCTTCATGCCCAAGGTGTATTTTGGCTGTGCATTTTCTTACACGCCCACCACTAGCCGATTTCAGTCCAAGGTGGATTTTTCAGGAGGCACCAGCAGGGACTCTTGGTTGACTACAGTCTTTCTTTCTCTCTGCGTGGTCCGAGGAGCGCTGACAGAACCAAGAGATGCCCTTACTTGTAAGAGCCCATTTTATAGCTGTAGGAGTCGCCATGTTAATACAGATTTTTCCAAAAAGCTGTGAAAGGCATGTGGGAGGATAAAATTATATTGTCATGCTGACTACAGATGAAATACAGATGCACAAGTTTACCCTGTTCTGTATTACGGGAAAAAGAGTTCAGGACTCAGGTGTGTAGGACAAATTGTTTTGGGGGAGTTTTGTGGCTTTTTCCTTTATTTGATAAGTGAAAGCCATTACAGTTTCAACTCGTGTTATCAGGGGGTGGTTAAGGCCTACGTTCCATAAAGGAGGAGCAAGTATATGGGAAGATGTTTAAAGAAGCAGCTCAGGCTGCCACTGCCCAGTGTTATTGACCGTGATGAGTAACTGCTGGTGTTTGTGCTTGCAGGTTTTGCTGACTGGCTGTGGCCAAGGGCAGAGCTGACACAAAGCTACCCCATGCCGGAGCACAACATGAGCAGGTGAGCTCTGGCAGTCATGTCATAATTTCAGACCCTTGTTTGCCTCAGGACTCTATGTGTGTGTGCCCGAGAGCACCCGTAAGAGATCTGAATTTGGTCATTTCCGGAGAAAACCATATGCATTTAATGTCATATGCACAGAAAATAAGTGAAATTCTTATTTTTTAATGGAAGCTGGTTTAGACATTTAAATTTAAATTTACCATTTAAATTGCTGCTTCTGCTTTAAATTTTGTTTGGTTAAACCTATTTAGGTAGCCATATATAATAAAAATATTATTAAACTCCTTTATTATGCAATGTCAGGACCTCAAGTCAAAGCAATATTGGCCTCCACAGCTGTGGATGGATATTCTGCCTCCAAAACAAAACAGTAATAATTCCTCATGTGGCTTGAAGAGCATTTGTGTCAATGAGATTTGTTTTCACAACTTTTGCATAAGCAGACCTTTTGAACAAAAGTGTTTGAAAAACAGTGTTTCCATCTGGAGGAGAAATAATAAAATGTTGTGCAAAGCAGTGTGATGTTTTAAAAACTGTATTAGCCACACAGAAGCTGAAAGTAAAAGAATGTTCTGCATTTATATATTTTTTTAAAAAATACTTTCTGAGTAGAATTAAAATTGCACAGTTAGTGCAAAATAAAAAATTAAACAGAAAAAAACATACTATTATCTTTTGCCCAGGAGCCAGTTCCCAGAAAACTCACTGAACTCTCTCTTACTATGAAGTGAAGAGATTAAAACAAGAAATGCAAGGAAAGGGTGTCATTACAGATGAACAAGATAGTAAGTGTCTGTTCCTGTATTTTCCATTAGAACTGGTGGCTTTATCACCTCTCCCTTTTCAGCACCCTCTTCTGCCCTTAAAACATAAACCACATTTTGTGCAAGACTGTACATATTTAAAATTATCATGTTAAAAATAATGTAAAATCACTGTTCTCATATTTATATTTCAAGTTCTCTGCTTCTTGATCATTTCTGAAATAGAGCTTCTGCATTCAACACTTTATTTTCTTTTTCAACAATAACAGCTGGTAGAAGAAAGGGTGTTATTGCTTTTCACAAACTTTGTCACATTTCTAATATTTAAAATTTTTTGGAAATTAGTTTTATCTTTCTTTGGTGCTCTGTATAATAGAACTAGCACTTTCCCAGCTGAATATTCAAAACTAATCTGAACCTTTTCCTTTTCTGTCTTGGAGAAATACATTTGTTTATCAGCATACCCAACTTTTTGAGACTGGAATCTCGAGAAAGAAAGCTTGGATT
>VYZQ01008851.1:53143-69215 GCA_013400655.1 Mystacornis crossleyi
TAGTCAGTAACTCTCTCCTATAGGGAGTGAAGCTCTAAACTCTGTGAGTCTGCCTTGTGGCCTGAAGTTGGTGAATTTTGCAAGTAACTGCAAAGATTTCTGTGCCTGAAAATATGTTGAGATTGTTTTCCTTCTGTACCTCCACCCCATGGGAAGACACAGATTAGTTGAAATTTTAGCCTTTTGAGACCAGAAATCCTGTTTCAATGCATTTGTCATTTAGCAATGCATGGAAAGCTTTTGAAATGATGGGGTTTTTTTGAGATGGTAGTCAAATCAGGATCTCTATTTCTGAAATAATTTATTTTTTAAGTTAAAATGCTCATGCTTAAAGTAGAAAACTGAAATAAAAAAAATAATATAAAGAAAGAACCTGTTCTGTTCTTTCTGATCTTTAATTAAAACTAGAGATTTTGCTCCTCAATTGTATCTTTAATCTCTGTACTGGAAATGGAATGATTTCTGCAGCTATTTTGTGTGGCATTATGTGTTGTGAAAATCCAATTTCTTTTGTGAGATAATCATAAATACCACTGTAGTGGCACTTTGAAATGCCAAAGAATTAAATTATGAGGAAAGATGAAACATTTTGCTGTACATACTATATTCTGAAGTTTAGTGAATGTGTTCATGAGTTCAAAAAGATAATGGAGATTGTTTCTAAAGCAGTGTTGTGGAAATCCTACTCTAAATACCTATTATTTTAGGCTACGTGTCCTTTGAAAAGGTGCTGAAAGACAATATAAATAACAAGTTTTCTTCTTTAGTGAAGAATACTTTTGATCCCAGTTTTTGCTGACCTCTCTTTATGCTCAGAAAAAAGTAACGAAAAGCAGTGGGTTTTTTTGTCCTTTCACTGAAATGTCTACTTTAGTCCCAATTTCTCCAAGCATTTCTTTATGCAGGGTAGCTCCTTATCTCACCAGGAATCTTGCAGAAATAGTGCAATTTCTGGTGGCTCGGTTGGATTCTAAAGAATAGTAGTTTGGTGTTGCTCCTGTACCCCACACTGGATTTTTGGCCACCCACAGCATCAGCCACATCCCTGTGTTGATTTAAAGCAGTACATTGAATGACTCGTCCCAGTGTGAAGGCAAGTGGTGCTGAATGGCCCATGTCCATGTCATCTAAACTGTTATCTCCCAAACTGGGTGATCACATCAAAATGTCCTTTGGGAAGTTGGCCTCAGCCAGTATTTATACCCAAGCAGGTCTTGGAATCCTGTGGGTGAGTATTACTTAGCTAAAGCTGAAATTTAGCTATACCTAAAAGCAGGTAAGGGTCTAGCAATTTAACAGCAGGGATGGTGAAGTTCCGGTGCCCTGGAACGAGCAGGAGCTCAGGTGCTGATTTTGGTGTGAGGCATGGGGATCCGTCCCAAAGCACATTTGGCCAAGTGCCTTTCCCCCGCTTAGATATTTCTGTGATTACACTGCTGCAAGGAGTGATAGATAGTAGTACCTTTGCTTTTGGATGGAAACTCACACCAATGCATTTCAAATCTTCTTGTGAATAGCACTTGCATGACTGCAGATGGCAGGGCTGGCAGAGATGTTGTTTTATTTCATTTGCAGTAAAAGTTTATGTCCTGTTCTGCACAGCTGAGAATGAAGAACTGGCTCAAGCCTACGTGTGGTCCTACGTGTGGTCCTACAATCATCCTAAATACAGCCCACCTGGCCAGCACATGGTAAGTGCCCACGTTGACCTGCTCTTAACCTCCAGCCTCAAACACCAAATACCCTGGCCCATGTGTGACAGGATACAAGTTTCTGCACAGATGCATTTGAGACTTTGATAAAGAGTGTTGATTTACCTGTGGGGAGAAGGGAGAAGTGGGTAGTGTGTACTTTGATGAGGGCAGCCAGAGGCCTTCTGGATGCAGCTTGACCTGGGAGTGTGTATGTCATGCCTCATTCATGAACTAGCCTGAGATGTTAAGCTGCTTTTTTCTGCCTCTAGTTTAGGCTGTCCACCTTTTCCTTTTTTTTACATCTCTTCTTTTACTGTCTTACCTGACATTTTGTGGCAATTCTCTCATGATAGCTTCTTTTATTTTAGACTGATTATTTTATGAGCCTTTAATTGGCCCCAGATAAATAACTTGGCTGGCATTTACTCTTTCTGTCATTCTGTTGTTCATGGCATGTTTATTTTTGCTGACGGCTGCTCAGTTAAGCAATCATAGACTGACCGTGTGGAACTCAAAGAGCCAGGGCAGACTGGAGGAACAATGACAGACAAAGGAACCTTACTAACCCACCCAGTGGAAATGGACAACTCAGCTGCTCCCTAAGACCATCCAAGGGGTGGGAGAAAGATTGACCCTGCAGTGAAACCCACTGAGATGAATTGGTGGGAAAGGACAAAACTGGGGAAAGAGAGGGAGTAAGGTGGACTGAGGAGGAATTAAAGTGGGAAAAAAAGAAGGAAAAGGGTAAGAAGGGGTTGACTGAGTAAAGGTCAGGCAGCTTGTCTGACAGAGCCCTGGACTTGATGGGCACAGTCTGCTCTCTATTCTACTTAAATCTGATTTCTGGCTGCCTTCTTTGTGGCTGTGCTTTCTGCTCTAGATGTGTATGTGTGAACCCTGGCAAACCTTAGCCCACACAAGCTGGTGAACATGAGAGATCTGTGCCCAGCAGCAGGAGTGAGCCTTGAACCTCAGGGGCTCGTGGGTGCGGGTGCCAACAACTGGAGCATGGCAGGATGGCAGAGGCAGCGGGGGCTGCTCCTGGAGAGACTGAGTAGGCCGACAGCAGCAGTGGCCCATATATTGTGTGGGCCACATGGCACTAGGAGACAGATTCCAGTCCTGATGAGCAGGAGAGGAGGAACAGGACTGGGCCACCTGTGCTCTTCATGTTCACCTGAGGGCTGTGTGAGGCAGTGCTTTCTCTCTGTGTCCACCTGTGCGGCTGGATGGGTGGGCAGTGTGAGGGCACATGTTCAGCTGTCAGGAGTGGGTGCTCAGCGTCTCTTCTGCCTGCTCTCAGGGAGAGGGAACACCAGCAGCCCCACATCCATGGGGCTGAGACAGGAGGAGAGCCCCTGGCTCCCACTGCCCACCAGGTTCATCTACCTCTAACACAGATGAAGTTTTCCTCTTGCCAAACCCATGAGCACTGTTAACTTCCATGGATTCCTTGCCACTTTAGTAAGTTAACTTCTATCTGTCATAACTCCTAACCCACTTTTACCTGACACTCTCTGTGCAGGGGATTCAATGACCTGTGACTTTCTTAATGCCCTGCTGAGGTGCCTAATCATGTCTTTCAAATAGTTATTGGCTTAATTTTCTGCCTGTCTTGTTTTACTCCTCCTTTTTTTTTTTTTTTTTAAAGAAAACTGCTGCCGCTAAGCATACAAGTAAATGAATACATTTATTAAGAAAAAGAAAGAAGCAGCAAGACTCTACTGAGGCACTAGGGATAAATTCTGTATCTCCAACATTTTCCTGGAACAATATAATTATTATATTTTAATTTATTTGTTTATTTTTTTATTGTTTTCATATTCTCATACAATTCCTTGGTATCCTGGAGGTACTGTTGTACTTTTGAACTGAATAATGCAATGTAAAGAAAAAATGCCTTAAGTCTCACTTGCGGACTATTTAACTTTTGAGCAGCTCCTTCCCATCTATCCAAAAGCCAAATTCTGGCTCCCCATGAGCAGTAATGTGCACATATCATCACAAATAAATTTAATAGAGTGCCTTTGATAGAACAGCAATGTCTGAAATGTGAAGTTAACATCTAACAAGAATATCTATTGCCTTTAAGAAAAGGTGAACCCTGCATACATATCAGCCTTGTTGAATGGATTTTTTCACAGAAATAGCATGGCATTAAAATGAAAAATACATTAGTTGTGACTAGGTGAAAAAAGGTGTTCTGGATGTGTTCAGGACAAACTTGCCTGTGATGAGAACTTTTTTCATGCTTGATCATTTAACACAGATTCCATATATTCACAGGGAAATGTGAGATTATTCAGTGAATGCACTGAAAGATATGGGGGTCATATGAATGAAGTGAAGCATGTCAGACTTCTGTGTAAAGTTCTCAGTCAGATATTTAAAAAAAAAAATTATTTTCTGCCTGGAAGCTAAATTGTAGTATTTTGCCCCAGTGATTAGTTCCAGTGACTACAGAAAAGTTAGTTCCACCAATTTGGACTGTAAAGTCCTGAAGGGAATGGACAGAAGGACTTGAAACCCTGCTGGATCTGTGGGAGAATAAATAATTGCAAGACTCTGGGGCTGCACACCAGGAATGTAATTGAATGCATCAACTTATTTCAGAAAGGATGATAAGAGTCCTTAGGAAGATAATGCCTTTCAGACACACCTGTCAGAATTTCTAGAACAGTAAGATTGCCCCTGGCTCTGATTTGCTCTTTATGGATAAAAATATATGTATATATTCCGCTGACTCTTTAAAGTGGTTTCAATATTTCTGCCTTTATATTTTATAAAATTCACCATGAGTGAAGCTATTAAAGTCAGAATCAAAAGAAATTAGTTAAGATGCTGCTATTCAGCATGCTCGTAAATCAATGCAGAGTGCTTTGATGTTGTTACTGTGGCCTGTGCTTTTTACCTCTTCTGCTTAGACTATTGGATACATTTTATTATTTGAGAGTGGTTAGTAACTTATATTTATGTTCCCTGAAAGACTTATTCCATATGCAATCACATTAAATCATTTAATTGGAAAAATAAACAGGACAGAAAGAAGATGGAAGAGAAAGGTTGAAAATGAGGAAGGCAGGCAAAGGAGGGATTAGAAGTAGCCCAAACTAAGAAGCGGAGAGTGAAAACTAAAACTGAAGAAAAGAAAGCGGTGAAGAAAGTCAAGATCAGATTCTTTAGTACGAGAGAGAGAAAAAAGTGGTCCAAACAGAGTCANTTTTTTTTAAAGAAAACTGCTGCCGCTAAGCATACAAGTAAATGAATACATTTATTAAGAAAAAGAAAGAAGCAGCAAGACTCTACTGAGGCACTAGGGATAAATTCTGTATCTCCAACATTTTCCTGGAACAATATAATTATTATATTTTAATTTATTTGTTNCATGTGAAAGTTGTAAATGTAATATTTTGCATAAATTCATCACAAAGACTTCCAAAGCCAAAAGGCCTGGTCTGATAACCTTGATAATCTCTTAATATAAATTGATGTTTTTCCTGAATGAGTTCCTGGTTTAATAATTTTATGGGAAAAAAAAAAGAGAAAAATATCTTAATTTAAAATGTTATAGTAGAAGTTCCCATAAAAGTCATGGCAGGTTTTCTTCAGAGGCCTATTACACTTATTTTTACATCTCTTTCAGCTTCCGATGGTCTAACTTCATCTCAAAGCCCTATCAAGCAGAATGAAGAGCCCTCTGTCAAATTTCTGTCCTTAAGAGGTTCTTAAGTGTAGATGAAGTAATTTCTACGATAATAAAATGTTTCAAGGTTTCTGAGTCTTGTTATAAGGCATGTTTTAGGACCTATTTTATGACTCCCTTCTTGTCTCCACTTTCATCCTGCCTGTTTGTTAATACCCTTCTTCACATGGACATGGTAGACTGGTAGCAGGCAGAGATTACAATCTCTTGGGGTTTTTGCTGAGCATCTCCCAGTTTACTCACCTAAAGAGAGCATTAAGCTTTTGGGAAAGGGTTTAGGTGTAGACCAAATGCTGCTGAAGATAGCACTGGGTCTCTAGGATTTGGGTTGCAAGCTTGTAGCAAGTATGGCTATTGACCAAGCAAATGGAGGGAGAGGCAGTTCATGTTCATTTTCACATGCACCTGAATACAATGCTGCTTTCCCCATCCTTTACCTAGATAATAATTTTGCAGTAGCAATGCTTGTCTTAGCAGTATGGCATAGGGACTTTATCCCTGAATTAGATGCCTTTTCACTTGAGTGTTCCTTTTTGTTGGTGTTAGGCTGATGAGTTATCTACAGGACAGTAGAGTATCAACATTTTTCTCTTTGGCAACAAACTTTGGATTATAGAATCAACTATTCAAATTTGACCCTAACTTTCTTTTTTTCCCCCATTAAGCTGTTGCAAATCTGTAACAGTAACTGTCCTTTGATGTATTTAGCTGGTCTGGTTTCAGCCATTCCTTTAATTTTGGTCAGAATTGTCTGATATTAGTCTGAAAGACATAAAATTGAGCCATCTTAGCCTAGCTAGCTTCTAAAATAGATGCTACAATTGTCATATATCTCCAGTGCTCTGGATTCTCCAGAAGGCTTGGAAACCTACTGAAGGTCCCTGTTCCTGGCTCAGAAATCTCACTGACTGCCACTTCAAAGCTGCTTATACAGGGTCTCATGCCCCATCTTAGTAATCAGTGCTTTTGTATCCTACTGAATTATTATTAAATTACTGTCTTTGTCTTCTAGTATTTGTGTCAAATATTTCTGCCTTTCATTTAACTGACAGTTTTGCGATTTCTATTTGTGTAGCCATTAACACCAACTGAATTTCATTCACTCAAATACGTCTTTGGTTTTCTTTTGCTTCATTTGCCTGAGATTTTGTCTTTTCAGCTTTCTTTTTGTGTAAGTTCCCTACAGCTGTGAGACTTCAGTAGTTCAATTTTAATTCCCAGCTAAGTAGATTAAGCAAACCATTACCTTTTAAATTCTGCATACGTTCATGTCCTATTAACTACCACTATCCTTTGCCTTCATGCCAAAATAAATCCTTCACTTAAGTATGATTTTGATGCAAAGACCAGTATTGTATTTGGTAGCAAGATGATTTTTATAACTCCATTGTCATGCGTTCCTTTTATAGAGGATCCAGAGCTGATAGTTCAGCTGCATTTCATAGAAAATTAGGATGGAAAACTGCTCAGGTTTGTGACCTAAACAGCAAAACCCCCAATGCCCACGAAAACAAAGCTATTGACTAAACATCCTTTTGCACAACAAAATCATGGAGTGAATTTCAGGACAGACTAAGAAGAAGGAATAAGGCACTTTTGCAAGGAAACCTTGTTGATGGAAGGATATACAGACACGTCCTGGGAGGTGAGCAAAGGTTCTTGGGCTGGCATGACAGTAGGCTCAGGTGCGTGTGTGTGTATGTTGCCCCTGGGTGAATATGGGAGTTATTCTTGTCTACCCTCCCTTAAAAACACTGTGGTGCCAGATTCAGTGAAATGTGTTTTTCAAGGCTAGCGTAGGAAGAGCAGGGGCAAGGGGGACAAGCCGCACTCTGCTCATTGCTGCCAGTTTCCTCCTCATCTGCAGGAGGGAAAACTTGCTTTGTGTGTTGCTTCTGGCTACAAGAAGAGTTGAAGGCAAGTCACTTGGAGCACGAAGTGCTCAGTTGCACTCAGCAGGATAGGAGTATGCTCTTACTGGCATAAGCAAGGCAAACCCGAGGCAATTCTTAACTTCTGCTGTGAGATATACAGAATGAAATGCATGAGAAACTTTCTATTTCTTTCCAGCACTGGCATCATAGTCTGTTAATGTCCTTAACTATTGTTTTAAAGAGAAACTTATTGGTACTTCTATTAAATTTCTATTTATTTTATTTGTGGTTTTGACAAAAAAAAAAAAATCCCACAAGACCAGCCCACAAACCAAGAGGTAGATTACAAATGTAAGGTTCCTGCTACTTGATGTTGCTTATCTACAGAGTAATATTCCCACCAGTGAATCTCACAGGCAATTACTGAATGTAATTGTAGGAACAGCTGAGGGTCCACTCTGCAGGAAACATGAGATAGGCTTTGTCTCCTCCCTCAAATTCGGAACAACTGTTCAGTGGCAGACGGAGATGGACTGGCCAGGCCTTCATGTCTGTGCAACAATTTTCACCTACACAAGTTGGGGTCTCAGGTCTTCCAGAACCAGAAACAACACTGCTGTTTAATATTTTTTCTTGCCAGGTTTGCCTAAAAAGTGAGATCAATAGAATACAGTAAGCAAGTTTCATCCTTGGATGGATATACAGCAAATAACTTATGAGTGTGCAGCACTCCAAGTACTCATGGACATTAAAATGCTGACAGAATAGATACGATGACACTGTAGGTCACCCAGTTTTGATAAATAAGCAGAACACCCTTAAACGATGATAGCTGTTACCCAGGGCAAGGTAGTCAGCTGAGGTCTGACTGCCAGAAGTTCAGCAATCTATCATTTGATGAGAAGGCCTTGGTCGTCAGATGAAGCTGGTTAGGCAATTCTTGACAAGGTTATAAAGGAGCCTCTCCTTTAGTAAACCCATCATCTGTAACAGCTGGAGGAGAACAGCAGATCTGATGCAGAGGCTGTAATTAACTTTTACCTGGTGAAGTGTCTTCAGAGGGGGTGGAAAAGAGAAAGGCAGAACAGTCAGAGGTGTGTTTAGCTTCTGTTTCACTATTTAGTCTTTACTGGAAGGAATAGCTTTTCATAAATTCTATGCAAAACATATTTGTGTGATGTGCTTTACCTCCTGTCTCTGAGGAGATAACCTATGACCTTACAGTCCCTTAAGATTCAAGCTAAAGATTCCCAAGTATCACTCCTGGACCTTTATGACCCCTGAAGCTTTGGAGATTAAGCAGGAAGAGCACCCCACCTGTGCAAGCTCAGACACTTCCATGTGGTTATAAGGTCTGACTCCTCTAAATACAAATGTAAAAATTTCAGCTGCTCCTTGCCTATGGTCTAACTCCCACCAGAGTCTTCTGCCTCATTAGCTAAGGAGGATCAAAAAGGATCATTGGGATTTAGGCTCATTTGACTTCATTATGGAAATGCATTTGCCTTTAAATTGAAAAGGGTGCTTGATTTTGGTTCCCTTTCTCACAATCAGCTGGCTATAAATATAAGGCCTTTTTCAGCTGGAAACCTGGAGGTGTTTCCCTGAAATGAGGGTGGTTGCAGTAGTTTCAATTCCTTTGTGGAAACTGAATTGTTTTAGCTCAGATTTTACTTCATATTAACATCACTGAGAGCAATACTAAAGTTTATTTTATCTTAATACAAAAATAGCCCTTGTGACTATCCCTGAATAAAACACTCTGCTGAAAGCATACCAGTAACTTGGCAGGCTTGGATGAGCAAACCAAAAATACAGCAGCAGCTGTCCCATTTATCGGTGCGTACTTATTCAAAACTCTGCAGATCAGATATTTTGTACAGAAACAACCATTTCCCAATTCATTCACAATTACATGGGGGAGTTGGATAAACTTTGAAATGTGTGCTTAAAAATAACCACCCTTGTCCTCAGAGTGCAGCATTCCTGATAAGTAATTAATTGAAGATTAAGTTCTACATCTTAAAAATATGACATTTGCAGGAGCCAACTACCGTACATACCCTGGGTTACTTCCATGTTTGTGTCCTTTGCTTAAGCAGTCTCTGTTTTGAATTCAGATCACATTATGTGTTCTGGGAGCAGTATATTTTGTAACCTTATTGTGCAATTACCTTCTTGACTGCCACACAAGGAAAAATAAGTTGCATTTTTGAGCAGAGGCTCTGAGCAAGTTGCAAGATCTCAGGATCGAAGTATAGTCCTGTTATTACCAATACTCTTTGCATTAATTTTCCTTTGCTTATCTTTGCACAGGGATTTTGTCAGTCACGGGGCATCTTGTTCCTTCTGCTTACTGATCCTAACTGCTTCTTGCATATAACTTCTTTTTGAACATCTATTTCAAAAACATTCTTTATCTACCCAAAACACCTGTTTTCTTACCTGTTAGTCTGTAGTGTTTATTTCTTTGTCCATTGTTTCTACTCTGTCTTTATTTCTCTTGAAGAACCATCTTGGCCCATGCTTGAAAGGGGAGGGGAGGGCAGGATGTCCAACTACAGTATTTTCTCTTTCATTTATTTGGCCAGACTTTCCTCTCAAGCATTTCTGTCTGCCCTGTGAGTATCAGTTGTTACAGGAAAAGTACAGGTTGTGTGATGATGAAGACCTGGACGTGTGTTCAGTGGCCTCCAATAAATGACCAGGAATGTACTTTACCACAGGTGCTAAAGGACCAGCCCATCTCCCATTAGTAATGCCTGTGGGCACAGACTTGTGCACTTCTACAATTTGCTTCTTTTTTTGAAGTCTCTGGTAAAAGCACAGAAGACAACCCATGATTTTTAAAATTCTGATCCTTTTTTTTCTTCAGACAACTATCCCTTAACCCAAAATGTTTGTGCATGAGTCTGTAAATCTATCTCTGCCAGCATAACCCGCAGCTGCTTAGTAAAAATGAGGGGCAGATCTCACTGAAGTCTGCAGGGCTGTGGTATTCAGCATCTCAGATTCTATGCACAAATGACTATAAACACCATAGTGTTACATCCAAGCACTCCTTAGGCTTTACTTAATCATTTTGTTTCACAAGATTAAGTCTGTTCCCAGCTCAGCTAAATCAAAACCTTTAAGCTACTCCTTTTAGAACCCTCAAGCACCTGAAGGATAAATAGCTTTTAGTTCTGGTAACTCAAGGGTGATGATCAGCTCCTTCAAAGACTGTGTATGATGGTGCAGAAAATGTCTCTATTCTGTCAATTCCAAAATTATCTGCTTGCCTGGAAAATAAAAAACAGCCTACAAATTGTACTGGTTTAAAAGCAAAACCACTGAGAGGCTCCAAGTCAGAAATACAATTTAATAGAAAGAAAANGTATTAAGAAATGAAAAAAATACTTTGAGTAAAATAGCATAAATGATGGAATCAGAGTGAATTAAGGTCAGAGTGTTTACTCAGTAGGGCTGTCCTAGTGTCTGAAGCCTTAAAGTTGATGTTGCAATTTATGTCCATTGTTGGTGCAATATATGCACTGCAATAATACATGAAATACAAATACGTTCAACGTTATATGATAAATATTCCACTTTGCTCTTAGTAAGCAGGTAAACTATAGACATAAAAAATCTGTTCATAAAAGGCTCTGGGATCTGTATACATTTCTTAGCTTTTAACCCGAAAGACTGTGTTTTCTTACAAAGGATTTTGAAGATTGAAGCATGTATGTATCTCAATTGAAGAGTGCCATAAAGAATGGGACAATTTGATTAAATGACAGAAAAGGTTGCTGTATATAAGAAGACCTGATCTCTTTATTTATGTGAAACACTTGTTTTATGTTGCCTTAACTTTTTCAGTCTTTTGAGACTAAATGGTGTTAGCAGGTATTTATCTTTGCTCATCAAAGGCATTATTCAAAACTAGCTTTATTTTCCCTCTGCAAAGCTCCTTCTGTCTTATCCTGAATTACCCCATTATGTTGTCATTGACTTGGAGATATTTCTTGCTTTGCATTGTTCATTTATCTCTAAAGTCCATTTCCTTTTGTTTGCTATGACTGGTTTGGGGTTTTTTGGTGCTTTTGATTTTTTTCTTCAGAATTTCTGCCTTACTTCACTTGCTTCGCCTTCTTTAGCTGATTATTTCAGTGTCCAGTCCTGGAATCAAACAGTCAAAACCTCTTTTACTATCTACCTAGGAATTTATTTATCCATTTGTTTGAAATTTCTTGAATAACTCTAAATGCATTCACTGATGTCTCCCAGCTTCCTGGTTTACCCCAAATGCATTTCTTTAATGTCTCCTTCATTTCTAGTTTAACTAAGGCTTTCTACAACAACGTTGTGTAGAGCCTGTATGGTGCAATATGTTGTGTGGAACATGACAGTGGAACCAGGAAACATTAAACTTCTCAGGGTTTGCTTGAAATTTTTTTTTCCAGCTGCTTGTGAATGATTCAGGGTTAAAGAAAGGTAGCACTCGCACTTTACAGTGCAGGCCTATGTTCTGAGTCCTTTTTCTGCCTCTGCATAGCAAACTCATGTACTGGAATATTCTTGAGGCTTGTTGCAAAGGTACAGAACAGCTGTGTGTTCATAGACAACAGGTCTGCTTGCTTTAAGTGGAAGTGGAAGTGTTCCCTTGCATGTGTGTTTGAAGACTGTAGCGTCTTCATATGTCTCCATCTGCATGGGCTCCAGAGTCTGTGCAAGACTCTAAAGGCAGCTATCCTTTAAAAAAACAGAAATGGTGCCCATTTCCTTCAGAGTGCTGTAAAAGTTGAAACATCTAGGAAGCAGAAGCCAAGGTAAAGTATCTTCCTCTGGGAAAATTCAAACCTCATTTCTTTTGTATTCAGGACAGCAGTGTATCTGTTGGCATGGATGAGAACAGAATCTGTTTTTCCTTTGTAAGGCTTCTGGGAACATGACATTGTTTGGGACAGAGGGAACAAGGTAAAGGAAGAATGTCTGCATCACACGCTCCTCTGGGAGAGGAGATTTCTGGTTGTTAGTCCCTGCTCTTATTACAATGTCTGTCTTTTTATCCATCGTCTGAGAAGGGAAATTCCCTTTCTCTAACTTTTGAGGTGTAAAAGTGTTGGCTTTTGTTTATGCTTTGCTTTTTACTGTTATGGCTAACTACATAGGAGCATTCAATCCACTCTATTATCCACAGCACCCAGAGGGAGAAATTGGAATTACTTGAATCCTTTCAGTGAGTGCTTTTTACAGTGGTTGCCATAACGTAGCAAGCAGACTAGACAGGAGACCTGCAAAATTCAGCTTGTGCAACAAAGGCAGAAGACAGTTTTGAGCAACAATAATTAGTCCAAGGCTTGCATGTGCTTTGTAGGGTACCCTTGCCCACAGTCCTCTGTATGGAGACTGCAGATCTGTGGGACCATGGGCAATTTTTTCCTATTCCACTTTCTGTGGAAATGAAGGCACAGGAGGGAGAATTATTATGTAGTGGGATTTTGCCCAAGTGTGGGATGAGGGGATTCAGGCATGCATCCAGGCTCCTGAAGCTGGGAAGTACCCTACAGTCAGAGCTATAAATGAAGGAGGGAACAGAGTGCTACAGCTGTGACATACTGCATTCAGTTAACAAACCCCATAATTTTTAATAAAATGTGAATCCCAGCGCATTTTGGTCCTCAACTTCTCATTATCTAATGACAGTTGTTTGGAAATACACAGCTTGTTCTGGTCTGCCCTGACCCACTGGCCCTGTCTTTACTTCCATGGAGGAGTCCAAACTTGTGCGTACCTGCGATGTTACACTTCCTGTGCATTTCCCTTTTAGACCGTGCTGTAAATAAGGACACAGCTGGACAGGCAGTGGAAACCCTCTCTCCTGCGGCTTTCAATATGCTTGTGCTGCAGGCAGTAGTGTTGGCACTCTCCCATTGCAATGGGACAGTGGCACGTTCAAAAGTTGAGCCTGAGGTTGTGCAGAATAAAAGGTCTCATAAGTCCTACAGCTGATGATGTTTTTGAATGACAGGTATATGCTGGTCTGGTGAATTGTGTCACTTTGTCATCTTTGAGTGACAAATATTTCCACATTCAAAGTAACAATGTTCCATAAACCTTTTTTCCCTGTTAAAAGGAGTTGGGCATGTTTCCAAATTACTAAAAAGCCTTGTTTTCGCTGTGGATGTGCGAAATAGATTCAGTTTTAGCTTTTCTTCCCACAAAATATTAGTACATACCTAAGCTTCTCTGCTCGCTGTTAAGCTTGGGCTTGGTGACTTACTGTCATCCCTCTCTGTTCCTGTGAGAAGTGGAAACTTAGCAGCTTAGTCTTTGCGCTCTCTGACCCTCAGCAGCCCAGAATCTTTGCTGTCATTCACAGCACCTCACACTGCACTTTGTCAGGATACACATAGACACCACATATTGAACACAGTTTTTGGGGAAGGAGAAATGGTAAACAAAAAAAAATTAAACTAAGCTGCTCTTATTATGTCACTAGGAAAAGTTTATGGGGAAAAAAAGGCAAAAGTAAGTGCATAACAGATTTGTTTCCAAGATCCACTCATACTGACAAGTTTTTTTGAGCCTTAGAGAAAAAGCAGTGTAATGTGTCTTGAGTTGCAGCTGTAATCACAACTATAAATAAGTGTTTGAGAATCTATTCCAGGAAAATCTCACATATTTGGAAAGAAAGAAAAATGCTCTTTTGCACTTCTATCTTGCATGGGAGTAAAACTGAAATATGGGGAAGCAAGCAATTTATAACACTTCATCATGTTGATCTGAAAATGTCTGAGTACAGGGGGTGCTGTGTCACCCAAAAGAAAATCTGCTTCTGCAAACAAGACAAATCAATGAAATGCCAAACTGAAGATAAATAAAAAAAGTATTCTTACAGAGATCTCCAAGTGTCCGAGGGAGATGGATGCTTGTCATGTGTGATTCTGCAGTAAGAACAATGGAAAAATCAAGGGGCTTAAAGCAAGCAAGCAGATATTCTGCAATATCAAAGGGAAGGGATGAAGGGTGTTTAGAATTTGGCTTCCGAGTCAAGTCAGAAAAGAGTTCCTGGTGCATATCAATACTGAAGGGAGAGCTTCATCTTAAAGATCACAGCTCTCTTCAGAGTGCAAGAAAAGGGTGGCGCTTTGAGACATGTAATTTAGGTTCACTGAGAAACACATCCCTTTAAAGTTTCCTCCTCTTAGTAAGTAGTATTTATTAATAAATAGCATTGAGACTGTGAATTTCTGCTGCCTCTTAACTATTTATAAAGGGAGGAAAAAAAAGAAAATATGTGCATGATATTGATTTCTATAAATGAGACACTTTGGCAGGTGTGAGGACTGACACACACATGCTTATATCTGGAGTGTTGTCTTTAAGTGAAATGAGAAGTAAGACACTCATGCAGTTGTAAACAGGATGAGGTTCCTATCTGATGAACAATGCAATGTGTATGGATTCATTTCCTATAAATACTTTTCATAGCTGCTTCATCTGGGTTGTTTATAAATTAATCAGATTTTATATGAAGGCTGTAGGCTTCAGGTACTATCTGTTCTCCTCTGAAGAGATTTCAGTTAAGAAGTCTGGATCTCAGAAAAAAAAAGGAAATTGAAAACCAGATGAAGTTTTTTATCACAACTTCAATCACAAGGGAACTGCTTTTCTCCTGTATTAACTAGTCAACTTAACCTGCTATTCAAGTTGGCAGCATAGACAGGGCCTATGTACACCTCCTTCTCTTTTTCAGCAGCAGACATCTATCTTCTGGGTAGCCATCAATGAAGGCAAAACCAGACCCTTGGAGTTTTGTGTTTGAAGGACAAGAGGGAGTGGATACAACCTTGGATATAGGATTTTTTATCTCACCTTTGTCCAAGAATGAGATTCTCCATCCTCAGGTCTTTTCAAAATGCAACTGTAGAATATCTTGTGCAACCTGCTTTTGTTATACACGTTATGAGCAGAAGATTAGATTGAATGAGTGAAGGAGGCTCCCTTACAATCTGCCTAGTTCTGTAACTGCTAATAAAAAGTGAAGTATGAGAAAGTTACAATAATTTACCTGAATAAAGTGATGGAATTAATTTTTTTAAATATTCTCTAACATCTGAAAAATGTTTTGTTTATTAATGTACTAAAGCTTTCCTTTGTAAATAGCAAGTAATTCATTTTATTGTTGTGCAACTTTCTGTTGTAACAAAAGAGTCAGTGACAGTTCCTTGGAATGGGGAAAAGTAATTAAAACATTTGTTTTTCTGGTTGCAGAATCTGAAAGTCACTGTAATGACTGACAAATGACTGCTGTCTAGCTCTGCACTGCTGAACTGAAAGTGGTAAATAACAAGAATATGAGGACAAGTGCCTGCAGGATGCTGGAAGGGTATCATCACTTGATGTAGAAGCATTGTCTAAAAAGTTTTCTTACGTGTGTTCAGTCACTTTCTGAACTAATGTAAAACTTCACCATTCACATTAGTTTACTAGAGCGAGAACTTACAGCTTGTTTCACAGAGAATCATCTTCTAGATGTTTTGGACACAGAATCTGAAATTTCACTAAATGACATCTGGTTTTGGTATTATTTTCCTTTGGGTGACTGTTACCTTTCCCATAACACGTTGTAGCGGGTTGGGTTCGTAACCGGGCAGAAACACCAATTTAGTGTAGTGGGTTTGTTCGCATTCTTTACCTTTTGTGAGATAAGAATAGGGAGGAATGCAAAGCAGGCACCAAACTTCAAGAAAGATAAAGAAGTTTTTAACTAAAACTAGAAGTGAAAAAGAATATCAAGGAATTAAAGCACAAACCCC
>VYZQ01008852.1:5253-26589 GCA_013400655.1 Mystacornis crossleyi
ATCTTTGTATGCAAACTAACTGCACTGCATAAAGAAACACAAAATAAGTGTCCATATTGCCCTTATCTGTCTCCTCTGTGCTGCATATATATTTCAAACAAACTTTTATCCTGTATCATTAAACACATTAAAATTTCTGATATCATTAACAATGGAAAAAGAGGAAAAATTAAAAAAAAGCAAACACATTACTTTTATTAAAAAATATATTCATTGGAAATTATTTCTCTTATGAAGATACCATAATCTAGATGTGATGACAAACACTTTTAAAATGGGAGATAATTATCAAGGAGGATGTTGTGAGATCAAAAATTATTAGCAAAAGATATATTCTTAAGGGAACGTACTTGTGATTTTGAAAAGTTTTATGCATTTGTAGTCTTTCCATATCCCTCATTTATGGAAAGACAGATGGCAGATGTCATTTGACGGAGGGACTTGAATATGGTAAGGGATCGTATGGTTATATATGCTTACATGGTATGGTTAATAGTTTTACAAGCAGCACACCAATTACCATACTGAACATCAGTATGAGAAAAATCAGGAAACGAAAAAAGAGTATAATAATAATTGATTATACTTGTCTAGCAGAAAAGATGAGAGAAACAGAAAAGAAAAACAGGTTGAGAAATCACAGAGAGCTGTGAAAGGCCTTGAAAAAATGAGCAAGACACAAAATGATGAGCACATACAATGATCAGTCCAGAAAAAGTCATCCACGGCACACAGGCAAAATGATGGATTTTTTTCTCCGCTTTTAATAGCATGAAAATATTTAGCAATGATCATTCAGTGTTGAAAGGAGATCAAAAGCTAATAAAGTATCTGACAAATTTCATCGGGTGTCTTTCTTGTTATTGTTGAAGACAATCTTTTCTCCCTGATCTGGGTCGGAGGCATGGCTAGCTCTTACCACTGATAAGGGCAGAACCTGCTGATACCTAAGCGCAAGGTCAGGTTTTTGTGCAGTTTAGCCATATGCAAATCATCTCATCTAAACTGCACAGGAAGCACACCTGACACTGACAGCAATTAATGCTGCTTCAAAGAAAGCTAAAAAATTCAAAGGAACTTGGAGAGAGTGATAGAATTACCAGAGTATAGATGCCCATGACTTCTGTTTACTCAAAAGTTTCTGTGTGCATCTAAATGATATCTAATAGAAATGGTTAATCAGGCTAATCCACTTCCTGACAAAGTTGTCCTCCATGTAATCCCAGTTTTTGGAACTCTGAATTGCTGTTTTGGAATAGGCAAGGTGCAGGTGTTTGACATTAGAGTTTAAAACCATGAAGTTCTTTGAGAAACAAATTCTATTAGTTATGAGTAATTTAACTGAATTTTACAAATGCAACAGTTGTTTTCACTCATGCTTCTATAAAAAGGTCAATTTGTCTCTAGATTTATTGTCTCCTGAAAACACGTAAATAGTAAACATCAGGCTGAACAGGTTGAGATGAATCCAACTNAACAGGTTGAGATGAATCCAACTTACTATATGATGATACTCTATGTGAAAAGGTGACATAACTTTCTGATAAACCTAGCAGTAAACATGACCTATATGACACATGCATATCTGTGCACTGCTCTCAAAGTACAAATTCTGTATTCAGTGCACAGCTGCAAGCTCACTCTGTATTCTGGAGACATTAAATTGCTGAAAATGCTTTTTCTCTTCCCATGCTCCAATAGGAAGATAATGCTGCTTCTAATCATGGATTCACAGAGTAATGGCTTACAAGGAACCTCCAGAGATCACCTAAATTTTTCATGGCAGGTCTAATTGGACACAGTGCCTCCAGACCCTGGGGTTCTAAGTCATGAATACCTCCAGTGATGTACATCTTATAGTGGTTTTGAGTATTAGTTCCCTTATTTGATTGCTCATGGTAAAAAGTGCTTTACTTACATATCACTGGAATTTATGAGAAAGTCTCAGACTGCTCATTTTCTCTTGTCTAGTCGACTTATGCCATTCCATTTGGAATCTGCCTTCATCTTCTCTGGGTTCTCCAACTAGGTAGTAACAGACACTTATCAGGTATCCCAGAAGCCATCCGCTCTGCAAGGGGAAGAAGCCAAGCTCCCTCAGACTTTCTCTCTTTGGGTCCTGAGGGCGTTAACAGACCTTACTGACCCTGAACAGTTTCATCTGGGGCCCTTGGAACCCCTATCCATGAACCCATATGTGTACAAGAATGATTGCTTCATCTTTTTCACCTCTCAAATATGTATTCCTCTCAGTCTTTCTTGTAGCTTTCCAAGATTGCTGAAAGAGTATCTAAGATTCAGAAGAGATGGAAGGTAATGTAATAGTGGGAAAAATAAGGAGAACAACTTCTTAACACTTCCACCTTTGCTGAGAACGCGCTATTAGTTTGTCTTGGTCTTTGATATTATTCTCCTGGCCATCACCTGACTTTTATTTAGGTACTGTCAGCAGTCAAATGTATATTGTTTTGAGACAATGGGAAGGGGTGAGGGAACTATGTGAAAGCATTGCTTATCCAAACCTGTGACTAAAGGCTTCTATTTTCCAGTTCCAGTTGATTTTACTCCTGCTGCTAGCTTCTGATGGGAAACTCATTTACTAAACAGCAGCTGAAACATACTACAAAGGAAGATCCAAGTGTCTCTTGGAAACTCTCTTCTGTGGCAAGACGAGGAATTTGAATTTATCACACCATAGCTAGTACCACTGTTGAGTATTTATGGTAGGCTGATGATAGTTTGGACGCTACAACTAGGGCTGATTATCAGTGTTGCTTAGAAAACTGTGTGCTTGCCAGCATGTATAAAATAATTTTTGCTGTCCATTAATTTCAGTCCTGTCTCTTTAAACCATGTCAATATTGGGGAATCAGAAGGAATTATGTAAATAGAAATAAAAGACAGAAAATAATTTTTCTTTTAGAAAATTAATAGCTTATAATTATTTCTGGTGCAGGCTGAGGAGTAAATATGCAGTAACAAATGAGAGACATTCATATAAACTACAGGATAGCACAACAATCAGTTCTTCATACCCGATTCTGAAGGAGTAGGACCAGTGTAACTAGATCCCCACTAAAAAAGCTGCACATTTTTGTTGTTTTATACATTAGACAACTCCATCCGTGCTATTATTTATGTGTAGGTTCATTAGGTTGTTACACAGCTCTATGTCAGCAAACAGGCTTTTATGTGACTGCCTGAGGCTCCTAGAACCATCATGCTCCTGAGCATCCCAGGCCTCTGCCAACCAGTGCACACAGGGGCACCTGCTGCATTTCTGACAGATCACTGCTACAGACAGGCTGAGCCTCATGTTATTAGGGCATTGCTTCATGCACTAAGATTTAAAAGTCTCTCTATATATGTAGCTTCAACTACACATATGTACATGTACATATCTTTGTGTACTTTTTCCTTTTTCCAATATGTATCTAAATACATCAGCATTATTGGTGAGGTGACTGGGGCATGATAGGGTGGGAGTGGGTGTTGGTGGAGCAGTAACAATCTTTCCCCTTCAGCAGCTGGAACTCTGGAATTTCATTCCTTCCTTTATATTTTTCCTCGTTTGTTAAAAATAACCCAAAGCATACATACACGTATAAATGTACAGCTGCTCTCTCACAATCAGCTCAAGCTTCTGCTTAAAATAAAATTCACCTGGATCAAAATTTGCAATAGGAGTATTTCTATTTTCAGATAGCGAGCTTAAGAGCATTTAGATAATATTAATTTTCAATGGTGTGCATTCTGGAACATTTATCTCTTACAAAGGAAAGTAGAAATATGTCAATATATTGGAAGCTACCCTATTAGGGTTACATGCATCAACATAGAAGAGATCAGGAACCATTTGTGAAACATCTATCTTCTTTTGGAGATAGAAAGGGATTTACTAGTAACTACACAGCAGAAGAGCAAATGGAAGACTAGTGCCCAGTTTTAAAGTTCTGTTCTATTTTCTTTGTCCCTTTTTTCTTCTCTGTGTCTCAATAAAGTCTCTGATATCAGAACGTAGAGAAACTAGCAGTTACCATGAGACTTTTACACTTAAACACACACTCTCAGTCTTCTACGGATGTCAAGTCAGATGGAGTGAAACAGATGTATGCTGATGTAAAATGTAACCTTTGCTTGTGTGACACCTTTCTCAGTAACTTTTGTCTCTTTAATTTTCTTTGCCTCCAATAATTTTTAATTTTCTCAGGAAAAAATTCCTATTGGAAATGTCAATGCAAGATAGCTAAAGGCTGTCTTCATAGTTACTGTTTAACTGCCTTCTGCTTAAACAAACTATCATGATTTGTGCTTTTCTGTCCATTTCTTTTGCTAGAGCACCAGACCTAAAAGCACAAAATAATCACTTCAAACCCCTTTCCTGCCTCTCCATTTAATTCTATGTTTGTAAATAAGACTGAGGAAGTGTAATACAATTTGGGAAAATAGTTCCATCTTTAAATGTTGCTCCCTATTGGTAGGCAACATAAAAAGAATACCACAAGATTAGGAGCTCAGTGAGTTTATCCAGCAGGCTGCTGTGTTCTGTCTTTTAAAAATGAAGCAATATTGTGAACCATTACAGTGAAAAAAAATGAATAAAATGAAAGCAGGAAGATTCTTTCTGCTATGAATTCACTCAGAAAATTTCACCAGGGGAATAGGAAGCCACAACAAAGCTTTTCTTTAATAGTTTTAGCTTAAGGAGAGGAGGAGACATGTCTATATACACCAGGAAAAATGTAGGCTAATATAATAAGAAGATATCTATAATTAGTTCCTTGCTTCTGTAAGATTACAGATAACAGTGTAGTTATTTAGGCATTGTCAGTGCCCTGGAGGCCTCTCTCTACAGCAATTCAGTATATTAGACTCTGTGTAAGGGAAGGCAGGTGGGAGTAAAAAGGCAGGCAAGGCTCTGTGGGAACACAGAACCTTTTGTCAAACAGATAGATACTCAGGAAGATCCTTAGGTCATGCTTTTTATAGATTTGCAAAGTTTGCCTTTTTCTTCCCTGAACAAAAAGAAATACATAAATTGTGTAAGATCCCTCTTCCTTAGAAGACCCTTCCATGACTTTCTGTACAGGCACTTACACTCCAGAAGACAGTATATTTTGCTCTTTCTCCCTCCCACAGGAAAGCAAAAATAAAAAACCATCAAAATTTAGGAATTTTTGAAAGAAGAATATGTATTCATCACATTTTTCATTTACCCTGTGATTTTTTTTCTGTCATTTTTAAAAACTCATATGTTTCTCAAGCAAAAATCTCAATAAAATAAAGGTACCCATTTACTCAGGTTCACAGTATTAATGTAAGAGCAATATGGCATTGATTCCAAATATAAATAAGCCGAAGGTTTTTCTGAGTCTTTCATGAGTCAGTAGACCATTTTGATTGCACAATCTTTGTATCCCCAGTTCTGAGGCATGTGGCAGCATTCACATTTTAACTGAACTCACACACTGACTTCTGAATTACAGCAAACAGTACAGATGGAATACTTTGAATAATTATGTTCACTAAAATAATTATAAAATAGTTATAATTATAAAAGACACAAAAGTTGGAAAACACTTCAAATGGACACATATCAAATGCCTACAGTAATTTTATGGAGGAATTTAGTTTGACAAATACAGGATAACTCTCTTTTTATAGGCAAAAGTGAACCAGAAGAGCACCTTCTTCCGTCTCCCCATACTACTTTTCTTTTTGTTTTCCTTCTGACCTGAAACACTTTCTTTTTTTAAATGTTACCCAAAGGAATCTCTAAATTTATCCTCATTTGAGGATCTATCTCTGCTTATTCCTATCATAATTGCTTATTGTGCTAAAACAGTATTTATATATACCAATAATCTCATATTCAGAATTATTACAATTACAAATGTGTATTATTTTTCTGTCTTAATAAGTATCTATTTATGACAGTGATAGAAGATTATCTATTACTTTAAAAATTAAAACATTACTTTTAAAAATCTTCATATTGTTTAAATTGTATATAGTACTTGAGAAAACTCACTACAGTACTCTGAGTCCATTATGATTAACTGCAGCCCTTTTGTTCAGATAGCAGTATTAAAAGACTGAACTTTGAGAGGGAGTAGTACTTCAGCATTCAGTTTTAAGGTAAATGATCTATAATACTGACCAAACATTTTGGATTAAAGAAAAGTAAGTGTAGTATCATATATGAAAAAACAGGTAGCCTATTTCAAACCACTTTTAAGAAATATTCTGTGGTTCTGATCTTGAAATATAAATGAATTCTTCACCAAGAAAGGACAAAAATAGTTCTTTATTTTTATCTCTATGTAAAAAGTGAACTTAAACCTAACTCCGAAGGTATGGAGTCAGGACTGTATATTTTTTTCTTTTTTCCCCTCTGTGCATTCGACTGCTGAACATGGCTGGTTTTGATCTCTGTCTCAAACAAATAAATGTTGAACTTACCTAAACAGGTACCTTTCAAAGAAACTTGCAACTGGATGCATATATATTTTTCCCTACTGTTGTATAATGAAAATGGAATGGAATATGATTATATGGTGGACTGACCCTAGGTGGTCATCAGGTACCCACCAAGCAACTCAGTTATCTACTTTCTCAGCTGGAGAGGAGAGAAAAGTACAAAGAAAGGCTCATGGGTCACGATAAGGGCAGGGAGGTCACTCACCATTTATCATCATGGGCAAAGCCAGCTCGGGGAAATTGATTTACTGCCAGTCAGAATCAGAGTAGGACAATGAAAGATAAACCCAAATGTTAGAAACACCTGGCCGTGACCCCTCCCTTCTTCTCTGATGCAGTTTCATTTCTTATTTTGTCTTCCTCCCCCGCTGGGTCGCGCAGGGGTAAATTGTACTAAGGTTGTGGTCAATTCATCATGCATTATGTCTGATGATCATTCCTCCTCACATTTTTCTTCTGCTTCAGCGTGAGGTCCCTCCCACAGGAGAGAGTCCTCCATGAATGTCTTCAGTATTGGTCCTTCCCACATGCCTGCAGTTCTCCACTAACTCCTCCATCGTGGGTTCTCCCAGGCACAGCCTGATCCAGCTTGGGTCCCCATGGGGTCACAAATCCTGGAGCAAACCTGCCGCAGCGTGGGCTCCTCTCTCCTCAGGCTCGCAATCTCTGCCAAGAGCCTCTTCCATCACAGGCTTCCCATGGGCCACAGTCTCCTTTGGGCATCCACTTGCTGTGTGGGGTCCTCCACAGGCTGCAGGTGGATCTCTGCATCCCTGCGGACCTCCATGGGCTGCAGGAGCACAGGTGCTTCACCATGGCTTTCACCACGGGCTGCAGGGGAACCTCGGCTCCAATGCCTGGAGCACCTCCTGTCCCTCCTTCTGCACTGACCTTGGTGTCTGCAGAGTTGTTTCTGTCACAGCTTCCCACTCCTCCTGTCTCTAGTGGAAACTGTACAGTTTTTCTCCCCTCTTTATGACAGAGTTGTTACCTCCAATGCTGATGGGCTCAGCCTTGTGGCCAGTCACATCTGGTTCATCTCAGAGCCAGCTAAGATTGGATCTGATGTGAGAAGCTTCTAGAAGTCACCCCTGTAGCTACAAAAACTCACCACACAAACCTAACTCAGGTTGTTTCTAAGACACCTCTGGTGTAATTCTTTTAAATAATTTGTTCTTCATTTTTAAGTAAACATGATTAATCACATGAAGATTTAATAGTAATTATACTGAAAGTGCTCTTTTCTTTTTTTTTTTTTTTTCCCTGGGGAACAAGATTAGTAGACTTAAAAATCACAAGGCAGAATTAGAAAACAGAAAGTATATGTGAAATATAATCTATAGTGACCTTGAAAAGTTGTTGCACTTGTCGCTTCTCAAAAGTGCAGTGCAGAAGAACACTGACAAACAATTATTCATCTATAGAAAGTAAATTATATTTTTGTTCTTCAGAAAAGTCACCATTCTTTCTAAGATACTATACTGTCTTAGAGAAAACTGGACCCCAACTGGAGAACTGCATCCATCTCTCTAGTCCTCAATATAGGAAGGATATGGACCTGTTGGAAATGGTCCAGGGTGAAACCATGAAAACAGTCAAAGTGTTAGAACATGCCTGCTATGAAGAAAGGCTGAGATCACTGGGGTTGTTCAGCCTGGAGAAAAGAAACATCCACAAATTATTGCAGCCTTCCAATACCTAAAGAGGTCTTATAAAAGAGACAAAGAGACACTTTTTAGTGTGATTTATAGTGACAAGACAAGGTGTAATAGCTTTAAATTTGCGAGAAAGTAGATTTAGATTGGACCCAAGGAAGAAATATTCCATGTTAACAGTGGTGAGACACTGTAACATACCACACCTGGAAGTGTTCAGTACAAGGTTGGAGGGGTCTTTGGGCAACCTCGTCTAATAAAAGGTGTCTGTGATTGTGGCAGCAGATTGGGTTAAATGATTTTTGATGATCCCTTTCAACTCGAACCATTCTATCATTCTGAGTTTCTGTGACTTTCTATTTGACATACATCTTTCCATGCTGATGAAAATCTTCAGTTGATTTTAATTTTCTTCAGTAAGTCTACATTTCACAATCAACTTTGAACTCTCTAGTCACTTCTGTGACTCTTTTTTGCTGCAATTAGAATTAGTCTTTCTCTATTTTATTTTTGAAGAAAAATAACCCCAAAAACCAACTCTTTTTTCTCCTCCAAGAAGTATATTACCTGTGTTTACATACTAAATCTAGAAATTTCATTGAACACCAAAAACTCCAGCCAGGGAATCTACTGCAAAGAGAAATTAATTTGGTAGCTTCATGTTTTCTGTTCGGACTATCCAATCTGACCAGAAACCTTTCAGCTTTTGAACGTTTCTTTCATTTACAGTAACACACTTCTATGTTGGAAATACAAACCTTTTTCTTTTCTTACTTTTTTTTTTTCCCCATGGAAAAGCATTTTATGTAAAGAAAATTATTGTCTACCACAAACTTGTGCTAGTGACTCCAGACCCTAGCAATTTCTTTCATGAATAAAGTCTGTCTTGACCTTAACTAAATGCTATTAATCTCCATCACCTTTGCCATTTGAATAATAAAATAAAAGCATAAACCATATTATATTTAAAATTATGTGAAACTGGTATGTATTATAGAGTGTCACTAAGTATTACCTTGAACATTTAATTAAATGAATATCAATGTCCATTGGAAACACATTTTTCATAGTGCAAATAAATCTGAAAGAACTGATAATGGTGCACACTTTAAAATACATTGATTATGTCAATCTGGTGACACAGTATTGTTTAATCTTCTGTCACTGTTTCCATACCTGAAACAACTAGCATTTCCTAGTTAGGAATTATGTGAACTCTGAGGATAATATGAAAAATGTAAATTTTACCTCCATGCAGAGTTTGTGGAAATAGAACAAAAAAAATTTCTTGTAAATTACTATGGCTAAATTATTATACCTGCAGGTTCATAGGTGAGATCTATGTTAAAATACAACACTATGAGTCCAAGAAGACTTACCATTTACCAGATACTCTGGAACTGTGGCTGCATGTTCTGGACAGTTCATCCTCAATTACACTTGATACAGCCATCTCATAAATATCTTTTCACATTACTGTTTGAAACTTTCCTGTGATGTTCACCTCCTTTTTATTTTGTTCCCTCATATCCAGGCATTTACCAATTCATGCTAATTCTCTTTCTTCTCCATTCTGGCAGTTTTATAATTTCTGAGTAGTGGTCAACATCTCAAGTGCTGAAGGCATTCTCTTTTGTCCTTTGACATTTGCTTTTCATTCTTAGGTAATCCAGCTACTACAGTTACAGCAGTTCTTCTATGACTAGTGCCTTTATGTCACAATAGAGTATATTAGTATTCTCATCTCTAAATTTGCAAAGAATCTACGTTCCAATGCTCCGTGAAACCCTTGGGGAAAATATTCTTATTTCCCCTTAGGTTGTGAAGATGACTCTTCAGACATCATAGTTTGCTAGAAAATTGGATTTGTGCATAGGAAAAACAATAGTTATTCATTTTCAATTAAACAACAGATCTGTGTCCTTAAGGGAAAAAAACTGGAAAAGAAGGCAAGGCAAGAACTCAGCTTCAAAAGCCTACACTGGCTATACTCCACTGACTTCTTTCAGCAGACACAGATATGAAAGTAGGCATTTCTACTTTGTCCTAGCTATGCAGATTATAATAAAAGGACGTGAAATTAAATGCACCACATTAGATAGAAACATAAATGTTGACTTCATTCTCATATTTTCAAAACCAATTAGCGTTTTCCCAAGACGGATTATTAAAGCCACTTCAGATACACAACAGTTCAAGGGAGCTAGTTCACATGAAATCACATGAGTCATTGATTTTACTGAAAGATTTTGCAAAATACCTGTAGGGATTCATACATAGCTGCTGACCAGTGGATAAAAATTCTAATTGAATAAACAAGGACAAGTTCGCAGATGCTCATTAGCTAGAAGATTTATTTAATGTAGGTTTCAACTAAGGTGACCTTTTCTTAAAAAACAGAGCAGAAATTGCAGTCATGAATACTGTGTATTCTGTAGTCACTTTCAAACATTTTCTAAGAACCTCTCACAAATAGTTACTACAAAACTTTCTCCTTTAATTGATCTTATCTAAAATGTGTAGAACCCACTGACTGCAGGAAGAAAATAATTCAAATTGCCTTTGTCATTATTTGTAAGTCAATGCAGTGCAAAAAAAAGCATTATGCTGTTATATTCTAATGAAAAGTAAATAAGGACAATAAAAAGCAACTTTTGACATTATAAAATTGGTTTAAATGAAGGTCACTAATAATGGAGAAAGTGAAAAATAAGCACCAGCATGATGTATTAAACCGGAAATATTTGTGCCACAGAAGACACAAATTTAGCACAAAAAACCCTCCAACAAAAACAACGTAAAGAATACTCTTCCCCTCCTCCTACCCCCAAGACCCCCAACAACCAACTGACAAAAATAACCCAAAACCTACCAAAAATCACATAAAAACAAGTTGAATGAAAAGTCTGTGCATCCTACTGACCACAAATTATTCATGGAAGAATGAGGTCTCTTTAAAACTATTTCGCAATCAGTTATTTCAAAGGAATATTTTCACACTCTAGAAGCGTCAAGTCGCAATTATATTGTAGCATTGCCTTTCCCTAGTCTTAAAATTAAAAGCCAGGCACAGTTAAGGAGAAAAGGGGTTTTTACCTCAGTATTTACTTAAGGATCATTAGGTGTACCACTTCATCTAGGTGGAATGCGCCGAAATGCACACCGAAATGCACACACATGAAAAATTGCGTATATAATTTATAAGCTTTGCAAATTAGCATATCTATCAAAGACTCCCCAGTGAGAGGAGAGAATGAACCCCTCATTCTGAGGAATTCCCTCCTGGATGGGCCTATCTTAGCTTACAGGATATGTTCTAGGGAAGACCTTGGTTTCTCAGGATAGCATAGGGCTTTCTGGCCTCCAACTGGAGGCCTCCAGGATGCTGGGTTTTCTGGCTGAATGGAATATTGGTTCTCAGCTAAATTGTCAGATTTAAGGAATTACAAATATGTGGGCTAAAAGCACTAAGGATACATAAGAGCTAAATGTGAAAGTATATAAAAGGGATATATAAAAAAGGCAAAAAATGATCATGGCATCAGTAGAGAATGAACCTGGAGTTCCTACCTCAGAACAGTAAATATCTGATAATAAGAGAGGGATTTCAAAGGCTCCAGGAACATATGAAACATTTTAATTTTTCTTGTACAAGAAAATTGGAAGATTGTTTTCATTCCTATGTAAAGAAAGGAGGTTTATTGTTTATTATTATAAGCCTTACAATGAGCATTACTTCATGAGTACAATTAGTAGGGGTAAGTAAAGAACAGCAGAAAATAACCTGGTTTTCAGTAAGGTGCATTTGAGGGTTTTAATTTATTTTTGAACTTCTTCTCTGGATTGCCATTGATATTTTAGCAGTTTATTTAGAGAAATATAAAGAGTCTTTGGACTTTACAGTTGTGTACTCCCTATATGATCTGGTCTGTAATCCAGGCTGCATTAGTTTGTACTTGTATTTGTAAAAGCTTATTTAGTATAAATTAGAAAAACCCACCTTAGTCTATTATGGTTATAGGATTGTAGATTTGGAACAGCAGCACCAATATGCAATTAGGACTATATTGTCCATTATTCATTACCAATTTTATAGAAAGGATGCTACTACAAACACTGCATTTGATCATCAGAAATTATTATACGAATGCATTATTAGGGCTTTTTGGGTTTCTTTTAATCAAAGCCTAATAGGAAAAAATACAAGCTAAATATCTTCAAAAATCTCTACATTTCAATTTTAATTGCTGTTTATAGTCACACTATCCAGTCGTTCTGATCTGAGGCAATTTGAGGTATTTCTTTCCTAGAGGAACTTAATGCCATAGTTAATCTTTATTTTCTGAATATGAGACTACCTTTAAACAAAACAGTGAAGAATAGACAAGTAGCACACTATGTAGTACCTTTCCAAATATAGTTCTGCTGAAAACACAAAAATCTATTAGAGTATGAAACATTGTTTAATATGGAAAAGCAGAATCTCTCTCCTTTGAATACAGCCTGGAATTCTATAGTCTTTTTTATTTTTTATTTTACAGCTCTCTCTCTCAAAACTGTTTTTTAGAGAAAAACAAGCTCATTTGTAGATCTCAGACTTCAGAAGAACTTTGTTCTGTGTTATTTTCACATTTTTCAAGTTTAAAAGGTGAAATTTAAAGTGTTGAACATCAAGCCGTACAATTCAAAAAAGGGGGTCTTTAGAACAAGAAAGGATCTTTTAATAACTGTCACAGAATGGCAGTTCAGAAGTGTGACTCTCGCTTCCTAGTCAAATGGTGCTTTCTCTCCACGTTTCATGTGACATCTCCGTTAAGGGAAAATAATGACTTTGTAAGCTGATTCTCTTTGCAAGGAAGAAGGATAAGTCAGTCCCTTCCAATGACAATGTAAAGCTCTGATCCACTCAGTAGAATTCTTCATTTGTGAAATGTCTTTCTAAAAAACCTGGATTATAAAGCTGCTGCACAAACACTTTCTCACACTGGGTTCCTGAGAATATACATATGACACAAGGCCAGTTTTTCTGAGATGATGATCGTGTCCCTTTCTATTTTTTGTTATTGTATAAGGGAAGAGGTGTTTTGGTTTCTTGGCCCACTGACTTTTCTCCACACAGTTTGAGTATTTTCAATCACTTAAAACTCAAGACTGAAGACTCCTAGGTATCTAGTTTTTCCATAGGACTGTGAAGTGAAATATCAAGCAGGCAGTTACACGTACTTTAGAAAAGACATTTTAAAACAAAACTTTATGGAAATATTTGTTGCATCCTATGAGGATGACAAGGATGTACCCACAAAGCCGAAAGTGAAAAGGGTTCACTAGTGGGATGACCCACAAGCCAAAGCATCCCCCCAGGTTAGGGTGAGTTCCCAGGAGACCTTGCCTTGATTATTATGATGTATGGATTTCCTGTGTTAAGGATTGGACTGCTGTTCTCCACCCCTTTATTCTATGTTTGTACACCACCTAGAAATTTCTTTTCAGTTGTACCCCCCATTGGTTCCTGCCCGTTAGCCCGCCTTCTCTGTTCCCCCATTGGCACCCGCACCCTTGCTTCGCCCCCTGGCCCTCAACTCTTTGACCCAGATGCTCTCCCCCCTTCTTCCCCATATATAAATCTGTACCCTGCCCTCTATTTTGGTTCTTTGTCCCTGCACCCTCCTCAATAAACCTCTGGAACCCATACAAAGAATCCTTCCTGCTTCCTTGTCGCTGGCTGCCTTTGCTCTGTCCCTGCGTGTGTGTGTGTGTGTCCTGCTCCACCAGGAGTGTTTGTGTGCCTGCATCTTCGTCTGGCCCTCCGTGCCGAGGTGGCTTCCCCTTACATGGGAGCACTTCTGGAAGGCTGTGGCAACTTACCATCACCCCACGCCACAGCAAATATTGGAGCAAAATAGGTGAAAAATCACATGCAAATCTGTGCAGATCTGTGTAGCATAAATAAATACCTTTTTACATCTAAGGATATGTCATTCTCTAGACATTTAGGCTCTCACTCTTGAAAGACATTCAAGGTTATTTATGTTTCTTAACTAGTCAGAAATTTTCCATCATAATATATCATTTGGAAAGGTAAACACATTTGCCCAAGCAGGCTTTTAAGCACATAAAATTAAAATATTATCATTAAATACCTGGAACAAAAGATTTTGCAAACAGCATTGAAAACACCTCTTGCTTCCAAGATTTTTTCTAATCTTTACAGTTTAGATTTTTTAATACTTCTCTAAATGACAAAATAAAGTACTTTGTTATAAATTGAATTGTTAAAAGGATAGGAAAAAAAAGAATCTTAGAGTATTGAGTAATACTATAGAAAACACTACCCTTTGGGGTTTTTTCTGGGTATTTCCCACACACGCTTCCATAAGGCCTGTTCCGAAGAGTTAAAGAAACAGCAAATACCATGACGGTAAGAACCTTGGCTGTTTCCTCTGTTTCACTTTATATCTGAATACACTTTTTGCTCTTTCTTCAGAGAGAACTAACTGAGTAGGCACTATTCAGTGGCTCTTTTTTTTCCAGACTACGTTAACTCTTAGCCTTATCAATATTTCACAAGTAATATGAAAACGTTTTGATTCTTTTCAATTTCATATTATATAGTCTCTTCAGACATTGAATGATTGCTTAGATGGAGCTCTCAATGAATACATCAGGAGAGGGAGATAGTGTTCATACTGTTTGTGGAAAGTTATGCAGAACTGTAATAAAACTAAAGGTAAAAGAGAAAAGTAAAGTAAAATAAAAATCTAAATTAACAAACAAGAAAGTGTAACAGACCAGATTCTTAGACATTATAGAACAACACAGCTTCCTTACCAAAAGGTAGTTACCTTTTGATCAGGTACCCATTCAGTTCCACACCACCCAAAACACTGAGAAACTGTCTGGGTTTAAAAGACAGGTGTCTACCACAGGAAGGCAGGTGCCTCCCGTGGAATGGGAAATGCAACCCTCTTCCTGCCGAATTATTATAAATTTGAAATTGAGGGGCTTTCAGGCGCAGATATGGGAAATAGGAATAACAATTCTTTTACTAATATATATACACACATATATCTGTATATATAACAGAGCAATAATATAGAAACACTGACAGAGACAGGGTACAGCCTGACACCCTGCCGGGCAGGGTGGTGGTAGCAGTCCTGTTGGGTGATAGCTGCAGTCCTCTTTGAAGTGGTTCTGTTGAAGTGGTGATCTTGTAGAAAAAAGGTCTGGTCCTTCTCGGAAAGTCCAGTGGTGGTTGTGTAGCTCTTGTCCTCTGGGAATCCAGTGGAAAAGGCTGCTCCTCTGGGAATCCAGTGGAAGAGGCTGCTCCTGGTGTTCCAAACCTTAGCTTATATTTAGGATGGAATGCTTGGTTCCTCCCTCTGGGCAGAGCATCTCACAATGGGATGATGTAATTTTATCAGTCATGCGTTGAGACTAGATGGCCCAGTAACAGAAGATATCCCCCTGGAGGGAGGATGGGTCACGGGAAAGATAAAGAACTTTGCCCCACCTGGTGTCAACAGCTGGCCCATTAACAGAAAATATCCCCATGAGTTTATCAGGGATGAGTCACGAAGGAGATGGGGAACACTGTCCCACCAGTGTTAACAGCTTATGAAGGCGGTGATAGAATATATAGTTTTGGGCACATCTTATACTGTAACCTAGGACAGAAATAAAAGAACCCTTATAAATTTTTAGAAGCACTTTTGTTTGAAATGGTTCAATTAGTAGGATTCTTGTTCAGTTCTTCATACTTGATATCAGGGAACTTTCATAATCTGTAAAATTGTGACATCATTCTGTGTTCATATATCAGTCTGCGTATTTATGAGAATATGTTTCTCAAATGAAACAATGCTGAATACTAACAATTGTACTGGAGCACTTAAATCCTTCCAGTTGGCATTATTGACACACAACTCCACAACATTTCAAAGTCATAGAACTAGAGACAGGCTGATGGTCAATATTAAAATTGAAAAAAAAAAGAAAAAGAAAAAAAGTTTTGTGTTATTAAAACAGAGTTTTCTGCAACTCAGTTTTTACCTAGTGACTTTTGTATTGTCAATGACATGACCAAGTTGGACATATGGGAAGCTTCTATCAGATTCTCACAGAAGCCATCCCATCAGCCCCTGCCACTACCAAAGCCTTGCTGTGCAAATCAGCTTTCACTGACTATTAGTTTTGTTCTGGGTCCTACAAATGATCTGTGTTTTGCCACATGATTTTTAGAGTTGTGATGACTTGGGAGCATTATAGTAGTCCAGCCCTTGAGGTCTGTATGTAAGGTTTGGGAGGGATTCTGGTTGTTGGGTTTTCTATTTGTTGGTTGGGGTGGTTTTTTGTTTTTTATTTGTTGGTTTGTGCGTTTGTTCTCTTTTTCTCAATTCAATCAGGACAAAACAAAAAAATTTTAGAAGAAAAAAAATACATACAGTGGCCAAGGAAATTATAACTGGTGTCATGGTGTGAGGGCTTCTGAATGCTATATGGTCTGGTATTAAAACCAACAGACATTCAACTATTTAAACTTTGTTTTGCTTTGTGATGTTTGGGGTCAGCCATACTATGAAGCAGCAAAAGTCTCACAGTTCACACTGTCACTAGATGTAAAATCAGACTGTGAGTCTAAAATGGAACAAGCAGAGAGGGAGGCCTGCGGCTGAAACAACAAAAAAAAAGGAAAGAAGGTAGAAAGGCAGAAGGAAAAAAACTGCAGCAAACCAAAAACCACGATAGTATGACTCAGATTAGAAAGACCATTACCATTGACTTTCACTCTTGAGATCAGCAAAAGCCCTTGAAAGAAGGCTGAAATCAGAAGGACTTTGCTTTCATTAAAACTACATGAAAGGTGATTTCCTATACAATTCGGAACTCTCTGAGTTTACTAGCTTCCTTTGTAAATTGCTTCTTTATATCTGTTTGCTTGACAAGGAACATTCAGGAATGGCATGGATCACTGAAGTATGTCATTAGGATATCTATTCTATAGTTATTCACATCTCTAGATAACTACAAATTATTGAAAATTTTTTAGATTGGCTGTACAGTAACTTCTCCAAATGTTTACCCAGTAAACGTGATGAATATGCTGATGCCAGATAACAGAACTAACCAACCATACAAATTAAGGCTCAATATTTTTATCACAATGCTATTTCCTTCCTTTAACCCTTGATAGTCTGAAAATTTCTGAAGAAAGATGTGGTCTCCTATAGATTAAAACAAAAAATTTAGTGTTCTTAAGTCTAAGCTCTGTCTAACTATGTGTTATTTTTCAGGGACGGATGATAAGAAATAATTACAGATTTTCAATCAAACTCATAGACAGCAAGCCCCTATAACTCACAAGACAAAATGGTTCAGGCATTGGTGAGTTATACTGCTACTTTATGAGTGGGACTTAAAGAAATTATAAATTTAATTATAAATTTAAAGTAAGATATCAGTCACTCCCACTGGAAATTATAAAATAACAGTTAACATACCTATTGCATTTTAATAAAGCTATGCGCTATGGATATTTTGTTCCAGAATTTAAAATCATATGTTAGAATGGAGTACATAATCTATCAGAATGTTATTGGTGGATGAAGGGCTTTTGTTTGCATCAATCCTGACTATATCTCTTTCAATTTAAAAATTATTAGATGTATTGCCTGATTTGAAGTAAAATCATCAATCTTCTGGTGTTCAAAACTTCTAAGTTGTAATTTATAAACTGCCAACTTTTTAACCTAATGTCAAATAGAAAAAACATTTTAATCTCAAAATTATGCCTGAGACATATATGTGTATACACATATATTCATATTAGTATATCTCTTAACACATATATGTGCTTCTTTTTATGTAAGCATAGGATATAGTATGCAGATATGTATTTTACATTGTAAAAATTGTAGTTACTAGATATACATTTCTTTGATTGAACTATTGCAATTTTTCTATCTTAAATGAACATTAATAATTCTGAACACCATAATAGTATGATATAAAATAATGTACCATGCTAATTAGAGCACTTTGCATACAAATCAGTGCTTTCTATATTTTGTTTCACTTATTGAAATTGTTTTTGAGTATGAAGGATGAGTATAATGAAAAAACTTAAAGAAATGTTAGCACAAATGAATGCATTTTTTCTAGTCTAGGGTGACTGAAAAGGCCATGTAAAAATGTGTAAAATATTCTTTCCTTCTCTATCGAGGTGTATTAACACACCACATTTGGACTGGCAACAGTATCAACCTATCAATTTCTTTGACTGCATGTGGGAGGAGGTGGGAGAAATGTCCACTTGTTGGTTACTCCTTACAAGTCACAAATCGCAGTCCTGCCCTGCCAGGATATTCAGTCACTTCCTGGGCAATATCTGCATCTGTTTCTAACTCCTTTAAAGTAGAATAAATCTAGGAGGAAGGTGCAATGCAATATGTGATGTCTCTCAGAACCCAGCTAAGTTAAAGAAAGGTCGTGTCAGAGACAGTCAGTGCTAGGGATTTCAATTTATGTGGGGAGAGGAGGTGCTATACTGAGCATTGTGCTGTGGTAGCCCTGGGTAACAATAAGGCACTCAGCAATTTCCCAAGACAGCTGTCAATGGGCAGGCAAGACCCTGAGATCCTCTGTGCCCCAGCTGTGCACATTAAACACTCAAGACTGAAGATTTTTGCATGAGTTCTTGAGGATCATGTTCCTTTCTTGGTATTATAAATGCCTACATTTGAAGCACAGACTGCCCTTTGAAAATAGACCATGGACTAAAGTAAGGCTGTTTCAAGTGGGGAACATTTCTGTGAATCATCAGAATTCAAGGGTAACCTGTGGTTATGTTTTGAAAATCGCAAAATGTAGCAAAGCCTTTCCAGAAGAGATAGGTCGCAGCACATCTGTAAGCTAGCTGCCATCACATATTATCTGCTTGAATGTGTTTTAGTCATTGATATATATCAGTTGATTTACTTAAAATATCATAAGCAAAGACTCAGTATGATTTTATGTCAATATGTTTATATGTCAAATGTGTCTATATGAAAATATAATTTAATGCCTGTATCCTGACAAGTTACAAATATTTCTTTCACTATTGTTCTGAGAAAAATACCTATAATTATACTTGTCTATAAAGAGGAAGGTCAAATGTAAAGAGATAATAATATAAAATCATGAGATTGTGCTGTAAAGATAAAAGATTAAAAAAATTGGAATTGAGAAGGGAAATCTCAGTCTCAAAAGTTGGTCAAGATTTTCTGGGACTCTCAATGTGAGTGATCAAAAGCCACATAAAAGCCAGCCCTTGCACATTTTTATCATAATTAGACACAGGCTAGGTAAGTTATAATCTGAAATCAGCCTGACTTCAAATAACCATATTAAAGAATGATTGTTACCCAGAGATGAAGTGCCTAACAGCACATCTTATGTATTTTTTTCCTTTTAGTTATTCATGTATTATTGAAGAAAATTTATGAGGATCCTTCCAGTTAAAACCAAGGAGTGATTCATTAGTCCTGGAAGCTGAATTGGAGACCTTCCTTGGAAGGAAACAGTCTTAAGGTCTATTTCTAAGCAGTTTCAGAAATATAGCTCATGCCACTGTCTTCTCCACTATAATGATCTGAACTAAGATATCAGTTTTCAAGGCATCAGTTTCAAGATATATTTTCAAGATATCAGTTTTCATCTCTTTAATATGTGTGTGTCTTCACTCAAAGCGAGAGTCAAACCAGTAATTTCGTTTTGGTAAACAAATGACAGAAAAACATTTAAGACCTTTGTTCCTGGCCTAAAATTGACTTACATTAGTAATTAAGACCTAAAAAGATACAGATCTTTAAAAATGTACCTGTATGGCTCATCCAGTCAACAACATACATTTGACATAATATTTTGCTATATATTTCCCTTGATATAGCATTTTCTCTACACTTATAAAAATGCACATTCAAAATGTTTTGAAAGAACCTTCCCACTTTTACAGCCTTTTGAGGTCTCCTAGACTGCTGGGAAAATAATAGGGCAATAATGTCAGGTTAGCTGGGATATACAGGCACTAAACTTGTCATCCTGGAATCTCTTTGCCTTCTTGCTCAGCTCCTGCTTTCTGAGGAGAAGGTCTCCATTTAAATTGCTACTTTTCTGTGTCTATATACTAATCTCTAAATCATACAGTACTTCTGAGAGTCCTCAGTTCTTCATATAAGAGACCATTTGTAACAAAATAGTTAAAATTAAGATGTCAATATCCTTAGGGGCATTTCATTCCCCAATATACTGATTGAAAAGTTTTAAGGTTTGTGAGGGTATACTTTGTACATTAAATTGAGCATCCTCTTACATGGTGTAAATATTTCCTAAAAAGATGTATGATCTCTTTAATGTGTGAAGTACAGTAACCTTGGAGGGAAAGAAAAAGAAAATTAAAGATTACAGTTTACGATTCATGGATTATACTAAGACTTTGTCCATGTTTCTTGTTATTATTGTAAGTCAAATTTTACAATAACAGGTAGTAACAGCTTGTGTATGAATTCTATGTTTCAGTTTAAACACATTGAAAGGGACAGTAATCCCATCTGTAAAAATCAATTGCTAAGATGAACTGTCTCTGCAAGGAGAACATTGCAAGAACAAGGATTTTCATATTGCTTTCCAGAAGCTGTGATAGCATGCAGCTTTCTAAGTTTATAGGAATGAAAACATATTTTTCGTCACACCTCTCAGTGCTAGAAGGAGTTTGGGGAACATGGCCAGTCTGCAAGCAAAGGTTGTGTCACTTATGTGACTCCTCTAATAATGTATGGAAATATCTCTGCCTTGTGCTTGTGATAATTTGCTGCACAAGGCACAGAGTCTGGCAAAAAAAGACTAAACTAGGGATAAATTGCTTTCTAAGTATTTTATGCACTGTCCTTTTAAAAGAGTAATCAGTGTTCTTGCAGTAAAACAAAGATTGTTTCTAGCTGAAAAGCTGGAGATCATTCAAGATCAGCGCAACTACCTTTCTGGAACAGCATTAATAGAAATTTGCCTTTATATAGGTTGCCCCTCAATTCACTTGGAATATGTTACAAAATTTCAAGGGAAAAAGGTAAGTAGTTATTTTTTCCCATAAAAGTCTCAGGTATTTTTAGTAAGCTGAGGCATGGGAAAAAAAAAAGTTAATATTAAAATTAAATTTTAAAAA
>VYZQ01008852.1:39450-71146 GCA_013400655.1 Mystacornis crossleyi
GGGCATCAGGCACAGCATCGCCAGCCTGGCAAGAGAGGGGATTGTCCCACTCTGCTCTGAGCTGGGGCAGCCTCACCTCGAGTGCTGGGGGCAGCTTTGGTCACCTCAATAAAATAAAGATATAAAGCTATTTGAAAATGTCCAGAAAAGGACTGTGAAGACAATGAGGGTTTGTAGGGGAAGCCATACAAGGAGCTGAAATCACTTGACTTATTCAGCCTGAAAAAGGAGACTGAGGCCAAACCTCATCATGGTGCACAGCTTCCTCTTGAAGGGAAGAAGAGGGGCCTGTGCTCGTCTCCTTTCTTTGGTGATCAGTGACAGGACTGAAGGGAATAGCATGAGGCAGTATCAGTGGAGGTTCAGATCGGATATTAGGAAAAAGTTCTACACTCAAAGGGTGGTTGAACACTGGAATGGGCTTCCCAAGGAAGTGGTCACAGGTCCAACCTTGGAGAGTTCAAGGAGTGTTTGTACAATGCTCTCAGGCACAATGTGTGTTTCTTGGGGTGGTCCTGTGCAGAGCCAGGAGTTGGACTTTGATGATCCTTGTAGGCCCCTTCCAACTCAGAATATTCTAAGATTTTATGACCGTAAGAGTTTTCTTCTACAGAAGCAAAATAAATACAAAGTGGAAGAAAAGAGGAAAGAATTTACTGTAAACAGGGAAGTGAGAACTCATCTGTTAGAGTAAGATAATAGTTTTAAAGGACTGAAACAAACTCTGCACAGATTATTTTAGATAGTGCTTTAAAATATAATGTCTACCATTATCTTTATGTGGCTGTATTGTTTTTACTGACAAGAGATGAACTGTGATGAGCAGAAATTCACCAGTAAATCACAAAATCTTAAAATATTACCTCGTTTATTTAACATACTTATATTTTCTTATTTCACAGCAGGTATCTCTGAATTGAAATTGAACACCTTACTATTTATAAAACAAACTAAAGTAACCCCAGCAAATACTTAGATCGAATTTTTTCAGTTGTTACAATATGATACACAGTCTTCAACCTCCTCACAAGGGGAAGTGGAGGGGCAGGTACTTATCTCTTTACTCTTATNAGATTCTATGGTTCAATGATAATTTTTCCGAATTTTTAGCAAAAAATAAATACATTGTACTAAAAGAATTCAGCAGTACCTGGGAACCTCAATGCTTTTTTATTTAAAACTTTTCTGTAAGTCTTTCTGGTTAAATTTCTAGGTTATGTAAAGCCTTGAGCAAGAATTTGCTCAGAAACTGCATCAGAATAGTGTCTTTCCCAGGAGACACAGTAACTAGGCAAACCTTTTAGTCTACTTTACTTTCTTTCCCCGTCATTCGCAGGAAGTAGAAATGGATTTCTCTACCACTGTGGTACATTCCATCAATAAATTGCTGTTCTTCAACTGTGTATTAACACAGATGTTATAAAGCAACTCAGAAGGATGACAATAGTAATCAAAATTCTGCCAATTCTATACGCACTCCCCACACAGAGAAGCATATAGATAGGGAGTAGGTACTGGACTCAAAGTCTCACTTTTAACTATTTGCTTCCTGCGCTTCATATCCTATACTAAAACAGGTATTTTTTAAATTCACTGACCGTGTAACTCATCTGTTAAGAACAAAAATTAGTATGATAAATTCTGTGTATTTTTAATGATATTTCAAGGTACAATGAAATTAGAAACAAAAGTAAGGGGAGGGGGATGTGTGTTGACTTGTCAAGAGTACCTGTTTCCTATGACTTGTGGTTTTATGGGGAGAGATAAAAGAGTGAACAGGAGGTAGTAAAATTATTGGATCATTTCTATTAAATTAAATTCAATTGAACAAGACCAGGTGCTGTATCAAAATGTAGCAGAGCTTATTCAGTTTCTTTCAGTTAATGAGTTTAGTTTTCTTGTATATTTTGAGGTTACCAGACTTGGCCATTTATCTGCCAAGCAGTGCTTGAAATTATTTAAATTCGCAATGTGGAAATAGACAATACAAAAGTATACTGCGTATACAGTTTGCCGAAAATGGTATGTATGAAACACATTATTAACACGTTGAAAGGAATTATTGTAGAATAAACTGAGGACATATCCCGAAAGAAGACATAGATGGAATTTTTTTCATTCCTGTATGAAATGTGATGGAAGAAGGCATATCAGCTGTGTGAAAATATCCACTCTTATACATCATGTTGCAGGTCATCTGAGAGCTAGGTGTTCCGGCACTTTTGAATTGGAAAAATATATGAGCTGCAACATGCTGTTTATATCACCAGCAAGCTTGAGAGAATAAGTCCCTCTGGGCTTCTATGTTGCAGATCAGAAGGTGTCATTTAATAGCAGATTTTTACCTTCAAATTGAAAACGAGAAGGAAAAAGACTGATGACATAAGTGAGAAAAACAAAGGTAAAAGATGTGGTGTGTACTTCATTGTTCTTCTTACGTTACTCTAGCACCCTAAGGCATTAATAAGAAGAGGTTCCTGTTCTGCCTGCTGTGTACCAACGAACAATTTAGGAAGTGTCCACACAACTTATGGAAGTTTCCATGAAGGAAGCTTCTTTCCATGAAGGAAGCTTCTCTCATTCTTTTACTCTCATTATTTCTTGTTGTGCTTTGAATCTCTTTGATTATTCCTTTGGTAAACATATTTAGTTAAAAAACTTAATAAATGTTGGTTGGGGTTTTTTTCATATCTCCTTACTGAGAACCGATTTTAGCAAAGAGGATAATTACACAGCTGCAATTCTTGAAGAATTCTTTGTGGCTTGAACTCCTATGTGCTAAGACAGCAATTAGGTAAAGCAGGTCATTTCAGGATTCAAGAAAGCAAAAGAAGGAAATCCCAAGGAAGTTTCCATTTTTCAATGATTTGCATAACTGACTGTTCCAAGTGCATTCCAGGAATTGCTCTTAGGATTTTTTTCCCAAAGGATTTTTTAACTTCAATCTACTGGAATGAATACTGACTGAGCCTCACTTATTAATCCCTTGTTTTCAATAACTTAAATTTGAAATAATTGAAGAAAAACCTCTCTTTAAAATCAGCAGAGAGAAATGGGCTTTTCATATGCTCTGTTCTAGTTAGTGGTCTACAGTCTATTTATAGGCAATAAAGAGAAACAGGCACTTCAGGACTGCAATTCATTTAATCCTGGTGTAGATATCTGACAAAGATAAATTGCTTCCTCAGACTGTGTTACTCTATACTTAGAGTTGTATTACTCTATCCTGACTAGAAAGAGGTACTGCTTTCAGTTTTGGGTATCAAATTTGTAGATTTTGAACTTTAGGTGTTATCAAGACCTTTTAGTTTTGTGAATCATGGTAAAATATTTTTCTACTTAACATACTTCCACAAAACATAATATTACTGTTTTTCTTGTTTCACAGAAAGCATTTTCTTCTGTGATATTGCTGTTGGTAGAGAGAAAGGTGAAGATTTCATGACTGTTTTGCAATATAAGCAGTTTTTAAAAGCATTAAATCCTATATATGTCTAATAAAAACTTCACATGGCAAGGTGAGTTCACTACTGAAGAGCCTTTCCCTTAAGCATTATCTCATCGTGTTTCTCTCTGTATGTATGTGAAAGTGTATTCAGCTTCTGTGCTTAATCGATTTCTACTAAAGACGGAACATAACAGACTCTTGTGGATTTCATCAGGGTGCTTTCATTTCTTTTGCAAATAAAATTCAAGTGTAGATACAACTGTATCTTATGATAATTTTTTTCCATGTTCATACTCTGATTTATGTAACTCTTTTATTTCTTTTCTGTTATCAATTTACTTATCATAGCAAAGTCTTCATAGTGCCAATTAGTATTTCATAGAGGTAATGAAGTTGGACTACAGTTTTGACTGAAAGATGACAGCATTACTTTTGCATAGTCATTTCCAATGTCTTTAAATGTTTCCCTCTGAAAATTTAAATTTCTATAAATATATAACTCCAAATAAGTATTCTATGATGTGTGAATATTTCCAGTCTTTTTTAAAGTAAAAAGAAAAAAAAAAGATGTTGAGGCAGAAGGGTGGCACAGAAAAAAGTGAGACAAATTGATTTTATAACAACATTGATAATTTTAGAATTCATCAACACATAAAATTTCTGAAACGAATTTTATTTCAATGATTAATCTTGAAATTCAGATTATTTTAATGTATTTTATTGTAATATTTAAGTGTTATTTGTATCATTTACCTTCCAGTTTGTTCAAGAAAATAACGCTTTTTTCTTGTTATTGGGTTTTCTGTCTAACAATGCGTTTGCTGTCTTTCCCTAAGTCATGGAAGCTTTAATATAACTATTTTATTGCAAGATATTCTTCTCACTAGTATGTGCATTTCTTGAGAAAGTTGTCGAGGAATAGCCTGCAGGTTACATATGCTATGTCTAAGATTTTCTGCTTTAACTTTCAGCCTTTTTTACAAAGTATTTTCCTACAGACTTAAATCTGTTCTTTTAAATTTCAGCATCTCTTTCCTGTACCCTTGAGTAGTCAACCCATCATGGTTTCTTTGTGTTTTCAAGAGAGGATGATTACAGCACTGTAAAACAATTATATTTATTGAATGTGGTTCCTGAATACACCCACATTGTTTCCAGCTCATTATTTGTAGCATACAAATGTCTCTGTTCCCTCTCCTTATATATTCCTATTAACTTCCTTTCTTTCTGCACTGGATCTCTCAATCAAATCTGTATTGTCCACTTGGGTAAAATGCTAACTCTGTTAAAGCATTTCATTTTAGAGACAAAATACTTAACAGCTTCTGATGAGCCAGTTCAGCTGTTTGTGCGTTTGTTGTGCTGTTTCCATCAAAATGGACTTCATCAGGGAAGACCTACTATTTCAAATTTTTAGTCTAAGCCAGTTTGTTTTGACAGACATGGTGCTGTAAGTGATATATAAGCAACACAGATTGCAGATTGGAAAACAGGACAGATAAGAAGACAAATCACACCCTGAGGAACAACTGGGGCATTAATTGTTTCAAATATGGACGTTCAGTTGTTGTCTCATGTTAGAAAACAGTATCACTCAATGCCAGAGAGAACAAAGAATTATTTTTTTAATCACTGACCTTTGTAAAAATTCTGTATCTTTTACATGGTTTCCACTATATACCCATTCAAAATTCTTCTCCCTAAGAAGTGTTCTTCTAACTTTTTTCAACCAGACTAAGGATTTTCAGCCAAAATTTCTTCTTTGAATGCTGCACTGGAAATGGGAGCACAGTCTCAGTCCCCCTGCCTCAGCACAGAGTCCTATAAAGGGCTGCCGCACCGCACAGCAGGTAGGGCCAGACCAGACTGCAGCCATCACAGAGGTCCAAGGTCTGACCAAGGGTGTCAGGTGCACAGTCAGACAGTGCCTGGCTGATGGCTAGGGCATAGACACCCGGCAAGATGCGGGCCTCAAAGCAACTCTCAGGTCCCAGGGAAGGCCTATCATGCAGCTCTGTCTCTCAACTTCACTGTTTTGACAGAAGTCTCATCCAAAATCAACAAGCTTCATTGTATCAGAGGTGACCTTAAGTTTAGTTAGTCACACCCTCAGGGTGTGGAGGACATTGTAGGAGTTGAGGGTGTAAACAAGGCTCTGACACAGATAATGTAAAAACCTTCCTGTACTCTTCTTGGGAGCTGCCTGTTTTCTGGAGTCCTCTCCTTTACCTGCTGTGGGGTATTCATATTACTTATATATACATATAAAATGGAAAAAATATTACTTTGATAAATGGAGACAGTAGACTACTAGGGAAAGCTGTATCTGCAAGACATTTTATGAAAATAAATAAAATAGATTAAAGCATTTGTATACTTTCTTCTTATTTTCCTATAAGCTGCTCAAGTCTTCCAGAAGATTAACTTTTCTTACACAAAAAAAAAAGTTTCAGTTATCCCCATGTAATATTCCTTGACAGTCATGATGGCATTTCCTGGGTCAAATACCAAAATGTCTGGCGTAGCAATGGCAGTAGTTTAAGCAAGTTATAACTCAGGGTCACTTTGGTAAGAAAGCTGAAGATGAGATTTATGGACAAGATACAGTGAACACCTCAGATGCAACAACTCCATCTTCATAAATGCTTCATCGTTACGCAGAGTATGTTAGGCCTAGACAAAGTTAACAAACTGAAGCATCTTAACTCAAGTAAAAGAAAAGGTTTTATGTATAGACATTGAGAGTATCAGCTGAAAATATATTTCCACACAAGCAATACAAATAAGAGAAGGCATATGTAGGACACACATACTAAAATTCTCATTAGATGATTTCCACTGCCAAAATAAAGTGGAACCAATATGTTTTGTATTTTTCTGAAGGCATGAAGTCTTCAAATACAATAAAACTTCAACCAAAAATGTGTCTTAATTAATGGCCTTTGATGTCCTAAGAGGGTGAATTTTAAATGCCTAATGCAAAATGTTATTAAGACAAGATTTTAGCACAAATTCTTAACTATACCTGAGTGGCATTCACAGCATTTACTGAGAATTGACACCATTTTTTCACAGCATTTGATGCATTGGCGTAAGTGTAGATATACTGTTGAGAGTTTTGGTGCTAAAGTACAGCACATATAAAAATTTCTAGCTTAGATATGTTACTTTCAGGCATTTCCTCCACTTTAGGAAACAGGAATGGGTCTACACCAGCCACAACCAATTTTAGCTGCAGAAGCAACTCCTGTTTTTATATTCATGAGTGTATATGTACATATATGAGTCTACGTACAAACATTGTAAAAACATTTCATCAGAAACGTGTGACAATAATAGTGGTTCCACCTTGTCCTTTGCACACTATGTTGAAGAAAACGGGGCATGATTGGGCTGAAAGCACTGTTAGTATAAGGAGCTAAAATGTCTGTGTGCAAAATGGATGCTTATGTTAAATCAGGTTTTAAACATAATGGGCTATCAGAGAACGAGCTGAAGGTCTAATCATTTGTTGGTTACTGCTGTTTTCATCAAATCTGTTGTGTCATGATAAATGTTTTAGCTTCTACTTAAACAGACCATGCACCATTAACTTCTTCTAAATTACTGTAAATTAAAAAGATGGAATAACACTCCTGAAATACTGTATTTTAAGTCTTGTACGTTTGATGCCTAGCTGGGTCCAGATTGATTGTTTGCAAGGATTAATTTTAATCGTCATCTTTGTAAATCTTTATTCCTTATCACGCAATTAGAAAGAAAAAGAATATATGTATTACACTAAGTTCTTTACTGTGAAGTATAATTACAACCCCAAAAGTTAACTCCTTTTCTGGAAGCAAACTATGTTCCTCTGGATCTACCCAGCATGTTCCAAGGCCAGGCAGTGATCTGATATATTGAGAAGTTAGGTCAGCAAGAGCATTACTTTCCAACTAGTCCCTGTTCCTAGTACCCCTTAGGTAGCTGTTAACTATCCCAGAAGCAGAATGTCCAATGTCAGAATGTTTAAGGAGGTTATGTCAATTGTCCCTTAAATTCCAAAAAGCATAAATGATGCCAAAGTCCTGGCCTTTTAAAGAAAAGACTCAAAATATTGGTGGGGTTATCTTGTGTTATCTTCAATCACAGAAGCACACCAAAAAACAACCTGAGGTTAAAGCAGGTTTCTCAAAATCAGATTTTTGATGTTTCACTCAGTCCTCCACAGTACTGCAAGTCTGTTTCTTCAATAAGTGTTGGAGGAAAGTGAGAAGACTGTGGGGAATGTGGATGTGCAAATGTGTGTTGGGGGGGTGGGGGGGGAAGAAACCATAATCTATGCATTAGCATAGATAAGCTTAGAAGAAATATGCAACACTCTTCTTTAAATATGCAACACTCTTCTCTCACTCCTGCCAGCATGGGGCTAGGAGCTGCCACTCAGGAGAGTCAGGAAGAAGCTCAAGCTGCTGACAGGGTAGAACGACTCACAGCAACTGATGAGCTCTTGGTGTCTTCAAGGAACTAATGTGAGCTTCTGACTTTTGCAGAGAAGTCAATAAATCACAGCCACCCACCAAGGAATATTTGAAGTAAAGATCATTTGAATTAACTAAATTTAATTTTATTGTAATTTGCTAGGGTTGAAGAAAAATAGTGTGGTAACAGAGAAGCTTTAAAGCTGCAGAAATGCAACAGAACTGTGGTGATTAATCTTCGATGAGGTGCTTTTGTATGTTGACTTTCATGTACCTCAAACCATAACCTGCTTTTCAGTATTATGTGGACATATTCTAATTGCAGTAGATTTTTTAAAGATTAAAAAATGCAGAAATCAAACCACTGCACTCCTAGACAGTCAAAGCTAGACTTAATTTTGGCGCAGCATATGAATTCAGGATTCTAAAACATTTTTACAGTGTAGATGACATACTCTGTTATTCCAAGTGAAGCCATATGCAATGTAGACATAAAACTCCCAGTATTCTATCTTCAAATATCATTTTGATATGGGAACTACAAATCACTTTGCATTTAAATTAAATGTTATTGCACAGGGACACAACATGATCCTTCTGTGTCCCCCCAGCTCAGACTAATCTGAGATTCTGTGAAAATTTCTGGTTTATCCTGGCAGAACTATTAAGGTTATGTGATAAAACAGCATATATCCATGAGAAAAGAGAAGTGCAAAGAAATAAAAAACAGTCAAGAAGCCCACCTCCACCCCTAAAAAGGACCCCAGAAATACCATGGGTTGTGGGTAGAGTGTGTTGGTACCCAGGAAAGCACCTCCAGGATACACCAGGCACCTCCCCAGGAAGTCCCAGGGAGCATCAGCCCCTGGGCCAGGTTACATCCAGCACAATGATGCTGGGGGGCTCTCCAGCTTTCCCCACAAACTGAGACATCACTACCCATGTGTGGGGGCTAGTTCATGGGGTGCAGGAGCACAAGGCTTACTGTGGGATGTGCAGTGGAAGAACCAGAGGAACAAGACTTGGTGATCAGTGTGGTCGGAGGCAGAGAAAGCATAGGAAAACAAGTTTAAAAAGGTGATCCAAAGTGCCAGAAAGGTGTGAGCGGAAGATGGCCAGTGTGTTCATGGGGTTATGCCCAGCATCTGTCCCATGTGATCCAACCCTATCTTCTCTCTGATCTCCACTTCTATTTCCTGGGCAAGGAACTCTGTCTCATGTGGCTATGGGAGGGGACTGTGGGTCAGGGTCTGTATGTCCATGGTGGCAGCCCTGTAGCTATCACAGTTTTGTGTGCCTTTCTGTGATCACCAGAAAATGTGTAGCCTGACCTGACAGGAAGGGAGCAAGTACCCCAGGATAGGGCTGTGGATATCTCCAAGCATGAGGCACCTGCAGGGACTGGCTGCTGAAGGGAGTGGGGTTCCAAGCCTAGCACTAGAGGAACTGTGGAGGTGGAGGTCAACTGAGAGACTTGCTGATGAGTGTGTTGGCGTGTGTGGATGTATGTGTGTGTGCATGCAAGGGTATGAGAAAGAGACAGGAGGATCCAGGGGAAGTCCCCTGACAGATCTCATGTCTAAGCACAGATGTCAGGAGGTTCACACTTGTGTGTGTGTCTGTTCAAGAAACTCTATTCCAATGGCAAGGGTACATCTGTGTACATCTGTGTTTATATGTCCAGGAAGCAGCAGCTGTGGGAACTGGAATCCAGGGGAGGTTGCAGGACAGACCATGTCTGAGCCCTGCTGCTGGAGGGGCCCACCTTGTGTTTTTATATACATATATGTATTCCCACTTAACAGGCCTCATCTTGACCAGCCAGAGAGGGAAATAGCATGAGGCCATAAGTGCCTGCATTTGTGTGTCCGCAGGAGTGCTGTGGCTTCTGTCAGTGCTGATCAGGGCATGCTGATCATATGTATTGTATACGTGTGGTTTTGTGTGTACTTACTGGGAGTATGTGCTCACACTCATCACCAACCATCTGCCAGGTTTGGCAAGTCCTAATAAAAACCGTAGGCATGCAGACTCTACTGGTGGACTGTTACATCTGGGATTTATGTAAAAGTGATACGACTGACCAGGGTTTTGAACTTATATTCGTTTACAGCATTAATTTGTTCACGTAATTTTCTGATAGATTTATTTTCAGCAAGGGTTATGTCAGATTTAAGGTGGCCAAACTCCTTGACTACCACACGCCTCACAGTATGTCCAGTTCCACAAGTGCCACTGTGGCTGTACATAAAGCAGAAAATGCAGTTGCACTTAGGAACTTCAGATGCAAGTGCAAAGAATATTGTCGTATCCTAATGTCATGTTAGGACAAAGTAAGGGTATGCCTTGAACTCTTTCAAAGGCTATAAAATTCATAAAAATGGGATTTGACTGTATGTTGCATATGGAGTCACACACTCCTAACGCTCAGAGAGTAAGGATCCACAGAACACTCTGACGCATACATAAAAGTGCTACATTCACCTTACAGCAGAACCCTTTTTTCAAGAGTGTTAATTGGTTCACAGGTTAATTGATTTTATAATACAGTGGGTAGAAAAAAAAATCACTAAAAAAAGAGTTCCAAGGGACCCCAAATCTTCACTTTTAAAAATGCTGATTTTTTAAAAATTCCCTTTTTGGTGAAGAATGAATAGAATTACATAAATAAAGGAAATGGAATACTCTTAAATACAGTTCCTCGGTGAAAGCATTCACTAGAATAAAAGCAGTGTCTTTTTCCTCACTTGAGCTATTGTAATGCTGTTAGTAGAAAGTGGAGGAATAAAAAATGGCATTATAAACATTCAAAGTGGGGAGCAGCATATGTGGTATCACTAGATATCAAGTTATTGCAACACCTGAAATATCTTTTAGATGGAAAATTCCCACAAAATGTATCAAGTAGAAAGAGGGGGCCCAGCTGAAGTGCATCTACACCAATACATGGGTAACAAACAGGAGGAGCTGGAGGCCAGTGTACTGCAGGAAAGCCATGACATAGTCACCATCATGGAAATGTGGTGGGATGACTCACATGGCTGGGGTGCCACAGTGGATGGTTCCATCTTCAGAAGTGACATTGGAGGAAAAATGTTGCAATAGGGACAACGGAGAGTCCCCAGGCAGGTGCAAAGGAGAGCCGCTTTATTGCAAAAACCCAGCCTTTTAAAGCAGTTAGCTGGTTATCAGTTTACATAGTTTTAAAGCGTAACAAACATAACTCAACCAACCGCCATACACCATGATGTGAGCATGCGACAGTCATGCAGCATCTTTTCCTACCCCTAATTCACCTGTGTCTCTTTCCCACAGTCTTTTTCTACTTAGCCAAAGTAACAGGCCTGAGCCATGATTTTACAGAGGTAACAAGGCCTTCATTTTACAAGGTTTTACCTATATGCAACAGGAAAAGAGGTGGGGTGGCTCTGTACATTAGGGAGGGTTCTGACTGTATAAGAGCTCAAGACTAGTGATGATAAGCTTGAGAGACTATGGGTTAGAGTCAGGGGGAAGGCTAACAAGGCAGATAGCCTGGTAACAATCTGTTACAGACCACCCAACCAAGATGAAGAGGTGGATGAGTTATTGTATAAGCAGCTGCTTGCTGTTTCACCATCATCAGCCCTTGTTCTTGTGGGAGACTTTACCCGGATGGACATCTGCTGGACACTCAACACAGCAGAGAGAACGCAGTCTAGGAAGTTCCTAGAATGTGTGAAAAATAACTTCCTGGCACAGCTGATAAGAACCTATCAGGAGTGAGGCCGTGCTAAACCTGCAGTTTACAAACAGGGAGAGTCTGATGGGAGATGTGGTGGTAGGAGGCTGCCTTGGGCACAACGACCATTAAATGGTACTTTCAATTTTTGATAAAGTAATGAAGGTGGTCAAAAAAACATCTGCGTTGGACTTCTGGAGAGCAGCCTTTGGCATTTTCAGGACACTGGTTCATAGAGTCCCTTGGGAAACAGTCCTTAACTAAAGGGTCCAGGAAGACTACACATATTTAAAAAAGAAATCATGGAGGCACAGGAGAAGAATATTCCCATATACCAAAGGATGAGCAAGTGGGGAAGAACACCAGCCTGACTGAACAGGAAGCTTTCACAAGAACTCAAAGAGAAAAAGAAGGTCTATGACTTTGGAAAGAGAAGCAGACAACTCAGGAAGAGTAAAAGGATGTTGTTAGGTCATGTAGAAAATTAGAAAGGTGAAATCTCAGCTAGAACTCAATCTGGCCACTGCTGTAAAAGACAATAAAAAGTGTTTTCATAAATGTATTAATAACAAAAGGAGGGCCAAGGAAAACCTCCATTCTTTATTGGACACTGTGGAGAATATTGCCAGCAAAGAAGCAGAAAAGGTTGATGTACTTAATGACTTCTTTTCCTCAGTCTTTAAAAAGACTGTTTATCTTTAGGGCAACTGGCTGCCTGAGCTGGTAGACAAGGACAGGAAGCAAAACAGACCCCACAGAATCCAGGAGGAAGTAGTTAATGACCTGCTGTGCCACTTAGACAGTTAGAAATCGATGGGACCGGATGGGATTCATCCGAGGGTACAGGGGGAGCTGGTGGAAGAGCTCGCTAAGCCTCTCTCTGTACTTTAGTATCAGTCCTGGCTAAACAGTGAGGTCCCAGACAACTGGTTGATTTTGTGCCTATCCACAAGAAGGGCCAGAAGGAGGATCCAGGGAACTACAGGCCTGTCAGCCTGATCTCAGTGCCTGGCAAGGTTATGGAGGAGATCATCTTGAGAGCAATCACATGACACACACAGTACAACCAAGGGAGCAGACTCAGCCAGAATGGGCTTAAGAAAGACAGGTCCAGTCTGACCAACCTGCTGTCCTTTTATGACCAGATGACCAGCCTGGTGGATGAGGGGAAGGCTGTGTCTACCTGGACTTCAGCAAAGCCTTTAACACCATCTCCCACAGCACTCTCCTGGAGAAGCTGGCAGCCCACGGCTTGAACAGGAGCACCCTTCGCTGGTTTAAGAACTGGCTGGATGGCTGGGCCCAGAGAGTGGTGGGTGGTGCTGCATCCAGTTGGTGGCTGGTCACTAGGCGTGTCCCCCAGGGACCTGTGTTGGGCCCCATCCTGTTCGATATCTTTATTGACGATCTGGATGAGGGGATTAGTGTCCCTTGAGGAGTGGCTGAGGGAGCTGAGGTTGTTCTTCATGGAGTAATGAAGTCTCAGAGGGCATCTCATTACTCTCTACAACTCCCTTAAAAGAGGCTGTAGCCAGGTGAGTCTCCTGAGTAGCCAGTCTCTCCTCCCAGGCAACAAGTGACAAGACAAGAGGACATAACCTCCAGCTATTCCAAGGTGGGTTCAAGTTGGCCATCAGGAGGAATTTCTCCACAGAAAAGCTTGTAAAGCATTGGAATGGACTGCTCAGGGAGGTGGTCAAGTCACAGTTCCTGGAGGTAATCAAGAAACAACTGGATGTAACACTTACTGCTGTGGTCAAGTTGAAAAGGTGGTGGTCAGTCAAAGGTTGGACTCAGTGGCCTTTCTAACCTAAATAATTATGTGATTCTGTGCAAAGTAGTGAAATAATCACTTATCTGCTGAGAAGTAAATGCAGTATCAAGAATGATGTTGATGATGACACCCTTTATTTTGCAGGAAAAAAATTAGATTAAGAATAGAAGATTAGAATAGGATGTTTCTATTTTCATCATGTCACCCACCAACAAAATGTTGCAACAAGCATGCAGTTAATGGTTTTTAGCCTGTTTTCTTGTGGTCACACCCAACTTTTAGTCAGTGTTCACCTAAGTGATTTAGCTTCTATATCTAATGTATGTATATATGTTTGTATTGTATATTTACATTTATATTGTATGTATGTATATATATCTATAAGACCATGAGTACNCCACAGAAAAGCTTGTAAAGCATTGGAATGGACTGCTCAGGGAGGTGGTCAAGTCACAGTTCCTGGAGGTAATCAAGAAACAACTGGATGTAACACTTACTGCTGTGGTCAAGTTGAAAAGGTGGTGGTCAGTCAAAGGTTGGACTCAGTGGCCTTTCTAACCTAAATAATTATGTGATTCTGTGCAAAGTAGTGAAATAATCACTTATCTGCTGAGAAGTAAATGCAGTATCAAGAATGATGTTGATGATGACACCCTTTATTTTGCAGGAAAAAAATTAGATTAAGAATAGAAGATTAGAATAGGATGTTTCTATTTTCATCATGTCACCCACCAACAAAATGTTGCAACAAGCATGCAGTTAATGGTTTTTAGCCTGTTTTCTTGTGGTCACACCCAACTTTTAGTCAGTGTTCACCTAAGTGATTTAGCTTCTATATCTAATGTATGTATATATGTTTGTATTGTATATTTACATTTATATTGTATGTATGTATATATATCTATAAGACCATGAGTACTTTTGAGGAGTACATTCAGTACAGGTAGCTCAGCGTGCAAGCTGCAGTGTGAACTGCAGGGTGAGCTCTGTGGGGCAGGAGCCCAAGCAGAAGTTTGAGTCTGGGGCAAGAGGCCCTGAACTGCCATAAAAAAGGGCTCAGGGACCTGGAGTGGGCCAGGGAGCTGGACATTCAGTGACAGAACAGGAGCTGATGACTCCAGACTTTCTTGTGTTTAGATTGTCAGGGTATAAATCCCAGGGGAACCTTTGTTTGGGATCCCTCCTTCAAGGCACCCAGCTTGAGCTGTTATTTTCTTGTTTTCTTGTTTAGTTATTGCATCACAAGATCTGGATGTCTGAGAGTCTGCTGTGGGGAACCTAGGGTTGATCCAGTAAGAAAAACTTGGTCTGACTCTGTGAGTGGGGGGCGTGTGTACCTCAGTCCCAGCTCAGGTGGTGTGAGAGTGACTGGCAATGTGATTCCTGAAGGGCTGGGCAAGGAAGTTCCCTTAACAGCAGTATACCTGCTTGCATATGTGCAAATATGCGTGTATATACATACATACATATATATATATACATATACTGCACATACCATACAGATGTTATGTGTTTTGTATCTATAAATATGTACACATGTGCATAAGGCCTTTTTGTACACATTTTACCCTATGGCATGTAACTCAGTCCTTGTGTGACAACGAAAAAAAATTGTGTCTTTGTACAACGTTCTTTGTGTCTTTGTTGTCAAAATCTAGCTGTGTACACCAAACCTGCAATTACCATCCAAGAAGCAATACTATGTTACATAAGGCAATGTATACAATGTTTGGTCTGCCTTGCATTTGGACAATTTGATTTGGTGATCATATGCTGAATGGTCTTTCATTAGAAATACAATGAGAAAAACCTAGATGAATTTTTCTTCCTTTCCTCAGTAATGCTTACATTATTCACAGCTTTAGCAACTGTACCTAAGTCTGTTTGCCTCATTTGAGATTACAATCATTATGCCTCTATGATGACATTGTGCATTCCTCTTATTTCGAAAGCAGCTTCCAGAAGTGTGGTTCCTTTGTCCTGGTTTCAGGGAGGGGGTGGAGCTTAGCACCATGGTGTGACCAGGTTATTACTCTATACCACCCACATTAATGATGGGGGGTCATGGTTTCAGGAAGAAAGGGCAAGCGCATTCTGAGAAGCCCATCATCTTTCTTCCTCTCTCAAGTGGAAAGATGTCAGGATCAGCTTTTGCAGACCCAGTCTTCTGCTGCCATTGCTGGTCCCCTTCCTGTTCCTTCAAGCTGCATTTGCAAGATGTGGTGCTGAAGGCAAGAGGCAATGGGCCTGAGGTGCTGCTCTGAGAAAAGAAGTGCAAGCCTGAGCCCACTGGAGTGCACGCCCCACTTTAAGATAGCAAACAACACTGGTGGTGTGTCTGAGCCCAGTGGAGTGTGTGCCCCATAGCCAGTGGAATTGAAGCACCTGAGGTGGAAAAGAAGTGGAGGACCAGGAGCAGCTGTGGGGAGTGAAATAGGGGCAGACCAAGGAGCAAAAGGACGAGCTGAGACAAGTACTGGGAACCACAATTGAGCACAGCTGTTCAGAAATGTGGGCAGTGTGATGTGGATGATGAAGTTTTATGGGGGGTTTGTCCATTGAAATGAATACATAGCCAGTCCTTCGAAAGAATAGTTTATTAACAGGAATGATCCATGTTTTTTCCACGGCGGATTAGCCTACCCTTGAGGGAAGGACCCACACTAGGTGCCTGACCACCACTGAGCAGGTGGAAAGAGATCCTGTCTATCGGGGGGGTGGACTTTTATACTCCTCCAAGTGGCTCCAGCCTCCCACTTTGAGTCCTCCCTCTGGCCATATTTCAGTTGGATGTTGATGGCTCATGTCTCAACGATTAGCTTGTTTATGTGGGGTGATGTCTGGGCATCAAGTGGTTGGTCCCACCCTTGTCCAGTCTGAGCTCCTGCTCTATCCCCTTATGATAATCCTCCAGTCACATCCTTTTTCCAGAAAACTCTCTCTCTCCCTGTCACTCACCCATTGCTTAACACTAATACATAAAATGAATCCTGTTGCTAATAAGCCTACAAACCCTATTAACCTGCAACCATATTCCACAATGACCTGTATAACCATAAACTTTATAATTAACAATTAACCATCAACTCTATAATTTACAATTAACCATGAATTTTGATCATCAGTGACTTCCTAATTAACCACTGGCTGATCAGCTCTGGATCAGCAAGGAACTACGAAAACCAACCCTCCTTGTTCTTTCATGACATCCATCATTGTTTTGCATTTTCTGGGGCTCAGGGATGGGAATCTCTAGCTGCAGGAGCCCCCTTTGCCCCCATCTGTCTTTGTTCCAGCAGCCACACGGCATGGACTGCAGGAATACCCTCCATCTAATCTTTGTCTGGGGAAACCACATGGAGCTGGTAGCACAGGAACGGTTCCCATCTTGTCTTTTTCCCACCAGCCATGCAGAACTAAGTAAAGGTGGTGAACACCTTTTTTGTGGGTAAAGCACCTTGTCTCTTTGTATACTTTTGTTATAGTATTGCTGCTGTTACTGTGAATTTCTAATCCCACTGCTTTTTGCTTTCATTAAATTGTTATCATAACCCATAGTCTCTGCCTTTGCCCCACTCTTACTGGAAGGAGGGAGGGAAGGGGAATGATGGGAGTTTAATTTCCAGCTGGTGTTAAACCACCACAACTGCTTTCAATCTAGCAGTTGAGGACTAACTTACCAGTTCTGTCTAAATCAGGTCTAGTTTCCTCCACAATTGTCTACATAGGTGGCGTGAAAAGATTTGGAAAACCAAGTACCACAATAGTATAGTTAGAACGTCTTTTTTTTTGTATAGGCAGAAAATTCCTGTTATGCCAAATAAATTTGCAATGGTCTCTATCACAAGGAACTCATATTCTGAAAGCAGCACACTTGGGAAGAGCTAAACAGAAATCATTTCAGTACAGATTAAAACAGTTTATCACAGGCAGCACAGCACAATTCCACATTCTACATTTAGAGAAGTATTGTATTTTGTCGAATTACTTCTGGGCCAGAAAACCACCATAAGTTTCCTACCTACCTTCCCCATTAGATACTGTTACCATCTGCCTAAGACTGCTCTCCTTGATATACGGCAAGTATATATAGAAGTCCTGTGTCCTGGCATCTACCTAACAATGTATGTGACCTATATATCAATAAGGTTCAATGTTAGTATAAGTGAAAGACTACACTTACAGCAGAGGTCTTTTGGATTTCATGCTTATAAGAGCTAATCTAATAAATATTGTAATCTGAAACATTTTAAATCCTAAATTCTTGCCAATACCTTCTATATTCTACATAGTTTATATGGATAGAGAATCTAAAAATATATGAGTCAGTATGTGATTTTTAATGCCAAAATACACTGGAAGCTCAGAGATGGCCTATAAAACTTAATGATGTAAGTTAGCTCTTACTTGAAAGGAGGGGCTTTAATGGAACTGTTTGCGTCAGTAGGTGCTTATCAGCGTGAGCTAGGCCTCCACAATCTGGTGTTTTAAAGAAAATTGCTTCTCTGAGTTTCAGGTGGCACATTATGCAACCCTCTACTGCAGCACCTGCAGTGCATGATATAGAACAACATATGCTTGTCTTATGGCACCATTTATTCAGAAATAGCACACCACACATCTCATGTTAAAAAGAAGAACAAAATAAATCAACACATTTGTTTTCAGAACAACCAACTGTTTTAGCACATGATTTTTTTTGAACTTTTTTGGTTTAGGTTGTTTGATTTTTTTCTGGGGGGGAAGGGGGTGGCCAGTTAGGGAATAGAATATGCTCCTTAAAAAAATTTTAGTACATTTGCTACAAAATTATGCTTTAATCAAATCAAAGAAAACATTTGGGAAAAAAATAAGATCCTCTGAAAGTCTTCAGCACATAATTAATGGTTATAAAAGCAGAACTGTATGCTTCCCTAGGTGTTAACATCAAAATTAGCAGCAGAAAATACTCTGTGCTTCTGCTTGAAGTACTTCTTGTGACTCTTCTTTTTTTCTGAAATTAATTGGTGATGAAATTCAATCCATTCTGTTTTGTGATCTCAGTGGTGTCCTGTGATAAACATCAGTATATAGAGTCTTTAGAACTTATTTCATGGCAGCATGAAATTCAAGGAAGGGTAAAAAAAAAAAGTATGTGAATTATTTAAAATCAGAAGGAGAGAGGAGAGAAGTTCGCATTCTTGCTGTTTATGAACCAGATCCTAAGCAACGTAAAGGCCAGCTGAGTTGGCAGTAGAAGGACCTAAACATATAATTAAATATCCTGATACTGAGATGTCTTTGGCATAAGCAGCAAACTGCAAAGAGAAGAGAAGTCTGTCTGTAGTAGTGAAACTGGTGACATACACTACCTGACTTTTCTCCTGGACATAAACCATAAGCTTTATATATGCAATGAGCCAAAGCAAGGTAGTGTTACCATGCAAGTCAATAATCAATGGAACAACTTCATCAAATCTTACCTGGAAATACTATAAGGAGCAGATTAAATATGAAGAAGGAGATTTTGTTGGCAGAATTGTGGTCCAGCTGATTATTGCATGGTGAGAGCAAAAGGAACAGTCCAAGGGCTGGCGATGAAGATCTGTGGGGTTGTAGTGGTTTAGTTCGCATTTTTTATCTTCTGTAAGATCAGAATTAGGAATGCGAAGCAGGCTCCAAACTTTATAGAATATAAAGAAGTTTCTTAACAGAAGTAAAAGGAAAAAGGAGTAACAAGGGTCAGATTAAACCTTTAGAACACTTCTCCCCCATCCTCCTCCCTCCTCCCACTTACAACATAAAGACACCAACTTGGAATTATTTCAGTCAGTTTGTCATCTCTATAATAGTCTTTCACCAGTTCACTTAGGGAGAGAAGTCTCCTTTGCCCATGCTATGGGGCTTCTCTACAAGAAACAGGCTTCTCATGGCTTCAATGTCATAGCACAACAGCTGCCTGGGGTGGTTTTCTGTTGGCATGTGTGTGAGTCCCTTCCCTCACCTTACAGCTTTCTCCACAACTGTTTTTGAGGGTTCAATCTTTGCTCTTGAACAGCTTATCCTTAAAATAGTACCCCATTAGCTAAGGTTCTCTTTATCTATCTCTGGGATCATCTTCATCTCTAGGGACAGAGGTCTTCTTCTTCTTCTTCTTCCCTGGGAGCAAGGGTCTTCACTTCATCACATTGTCTGTTCAGGCTTCTCATTGGATCAAAACCACTTCAACATTTACTTATTTCAGCACAGGCACCTTTGCTCATAGCAGTTTGAATGCTCTACCCCCCATGCTTATCACAAAATTACAAGAGGTTCTCTGATGTATCATAATCCATCACCACAGCTTTACAAATGAATCTCAGCTTCTAGGTTTTTGAAGCACCTCCTCCCTTTGGGCTTTAGCTCTCTCTTCTTCACTGACTTTGGTGTCACTATCATGGTGTCTATTCATGTGCTTTTGCCTTTCCCTTTCCTCTGACCTGGGGGAGGATTGACGTCTGCAGGTTTCATCTCTTCTGGGGAACTTACAGTGCTGAAGGGGTTAATCTTACCCAGGCCTTTGGTCTTGGTGTAAAGTTTCATTTCGGCAGCCGCGCCAGAGGTGGGGGGGCATCCTGGGCCGCAGGGAGCAGCGGGGCTGTTCTACCGGAGCAGGATCGGCTGAGATGTTTAGCTGAGCAGCCACGATCTTGCCAAGCATGCTGGGGAGGGTCAGCCCACAGAGAGCCATGGGCCGTAGCCCAGCCCCACTGGGCCCAGCGGCCAGGCCCAGCTACCTGTCCAAGGGTCAGAAGAAAGAGAGCGATTCCTGTGCTTGTTCATCTTTAAATGTGTCTTTTAAAGAGGTGTGTCTAGCTTCTTAAGTGGCTTAACAGAGTTGTCAATATTCAAATTAGCCAACGGATTAGTTCTATCAGGTCTGGAAGAAGGTTATAACAGCCCCTTGCAAAAAACATCACTTCCGTGGCTGGTGGAATGTTTTTTCTTGACTAAAACTCCAAGCTGTGCTAACCCATGACAAGGATCAATTCATGTTGATTGATTTCCCGCTTTTTATTTTCTTGAGAGCCAAATGTTCAGATGACAGGGCCTAAAAGTTAGTTTTGCAGACCACAGCCATGGCATCTCAGTTTAGATTTACTTTAAGAAAAAATTGTTGTGCTTTGCATGAGTGGAATATGAAAGATCAGAAAAGAAAAAAAAAAAGGACTGGAACCATTGAGTCAGTGATAAACGGTAGTTCCAATATAAAAGAGAGAAATAGTAAAAATAGTAAAAAAAGTAAAAAGTCAAAAAAAAAAATGCAAAGCTGGAAGGCAGAAACACAGACAAGTATGGATAGAGCTCATTATGTCATCAAGAGGTCATAACTTCTCCAGCTGTCTTGCAAATTTATGACCAGCAGGTTATGTCGCTAAGTTCCTGCATGAGGAGCTATAAGCTTTCTAAGGCTAGATGCAATGCTACATGGCCTTGCTAGCATGAAAAAGCTCAAAGTAATCCTAAGTACACACTGACTTCAGTTTCTACATATAAGAGATATCCAACACAATCATTAACTAGAGAAAATGTTGACCCTACTACTAGACAAGAGTAGCAGTAAGAATTATTCAATTCTTGTAGTGTAATATCTAATGCATGTAAAAAATTGCAAGCAGCATTCATCTAAGTGTTGCTTTGGGGTGAAAAGTGGACCTGAATATTTTCCTCCACTATTATTTCCTAGAAATAAGTAGTCTATGTATTATATCATGTCATGGTCTGACACTTAGCAGTGCTGACACTTAGTATTTTTTGGCAGTAAAGCCATCCTACTATTCTTTGTGTACCTTGTTCTGCAGTGTCAGAGTGCCTCCTCTATATGGTACACCCTATATTACATCTAAGGTGATATTCGTGCATATGCATGGAATTACAAAACTTACTGTGCTTTGTGACAATTTTTTCCTCCATTTCTGCTATATACTTTACAATTTTCATGAGTGGTAGATCTTAGAAGTTTCAAATACATTACTTTTTTCTTCCCCTTAACAACTTTCCCAATTATTTATAATGTTACATTACGTGCTTGTCAATGACCTTCTCCTAGCAGCTACAATTCTAGCAACATCTTAGCAAAGATGTTAAGACAGCTGCATTAGCTCAGAAATTTTGTTTCCTAGCATGTAAGGGAGGGAATCACCACACAAATGGTGTTAGTAAATGTTTTTAAAGTATATTTTAAAAATACTAGGTTGTCATGAATATGAAAGAGTTTGTAATTTTTATATACATCCTCTGCTGTGGTAAGATTCTCAGAGAAAAACATGAAAAGAATGCCTTAATTAAAAAAAAAAAAAAAAAAAAAGAAAAAAGAGCAAAGTATGTAAATGGTAATAGGCATACTCCTCAAATATGCAAAATAATGCTTTGATTTATGTGCACTGTTCAACCGTAGAGTCTGTAGAGCTTTAACAAAAGTAAAATTGTGTTTTATCTTTTTCAGAATGGTCTCAATGAGGAATCAGTTTTTACCTAAAAACTTGCTTATAAAATTTATTTTTCTACTAAAACCAGATGAGTTTGTAAACAGCAGAAACTAAGAACCTGTTCCTCCATACTAATGTCAGTTCACAGGATGGGTTTGTATTCTGACAGTCTTTACATACTTCCAAATAGTGGACCCCTACAGTCAAAAATAAGTAAAACCAACGTTGCTCAAATAGAGACTGTGCTGATCAGTAACCTAGTGCCTAAAACTGTGTTCAGAAACGTTTCCTTTCATTCACACAGAAAAGGCAGCTATACTGAAGAATGAGATGGAAAAATTTGAGTTACTGGAAGTTCTTTACCACTAATCAGTCCTGGCCCACAGATCAAAAGTGTAGAATACTCTAGTTAAGAAGATACTTAAAAGTTAAATTTTGTGATATTTTAAACCTGGCATTTAAAACAGGTATTAAAAAATAATTAAGATATACTTGAATATTTAAAGGATCAGAAGTTTTCTAGAAAATAAGAGAACAATGATCAATCTTATATGAAACTTATTTCTTATATATACATTCACAATTATTGGACATTTCATGTATAATATTGTATGAAATATAATATGAATAAATAAATTGATGTAATCTCCATTACATCTAAGGAAGCAGGCATGAAAATGCTCTGATGCAGTGCATTTTTCCAGACTAGATGGATCATAGTATAAATAAGAAACAGACGATAGGTATATCAAGTTAATGTTTCACTTTAGGGAACATTGAAAGCAATGCCAATATGTCAGAAAATGAGAAAAATAGATGGAAAATAATTGAGAAAGGTGTTTTGAACTTTCAGAATTCAGATTCCTGCCAAATAAATATTCCTGCTTTGATATAGAGCATTTTCTTCCTATTTTGTTTCAATACCACAGGCAAGATGAAGATCAAGGATTTAGAAAACAAATCAGATTTAGAGTTCAGGAATGAATCAGGGATAATGCAAATGTGATGCTGAGTTCTTTTGAGTTTTACCTCCAAAGAGATGGAATTTCCTATCAAAAACCATTTACACTACATTTTTAGCAGTTTGGGGAACTTCTGAGGAATATGTCGGGACTACAAAGCTGACCATTTTTAGTGAATGTGCTTTCTGGTCATTAAAGATGGGAGCTGTTATCATTGCAAAAGATCTTTGATCTCTCTAAGCATGGTATCACATCTCAGCTTTTTTGTTCTTTTGAACTGTCTAAGCTAGCAATTTATCACACACTTCATCAGTGTGACAAATAATGCTTTCCTATCATGTATTCAAGTATTTAATTGTCTTAAATGAAAAGGGATCTTCATTTTGCATATTCAGAACTTTCATGAATCTTGACAGCAACGGTCAAACTATCTGGCATCATTAATTCTGTGGGACTCCCTGTAGCATTAGCACAGAATTAAGATGTTCTAAGTACAGAGGAGAGAGGCATGGCTACACTTTGTGTAGCAGCCGAGACTATATTTTGATGTACCACTGTTTTAAGTGCTGGAACAGTTCAATAACGCCTAATGATGTGGTCAGTCTGGATTGGTATCCCCTGTAGTACACTGACAAATAACACTGGTCTTTATAGTGATGTCTTGTAGTAGTTGTTTCTACCTGTTTTTAAAGTTTCACAAAATGAACAAATAGGTATAGATTCTTATCTGAATCTGACAGATGAAGTTCTCTTTTAATGCTAACTGTGTGCAGCCTGCCACCAGGTGATGGATTAGCTGAGGTTCAGAAGCAGTATACCATATCAAAGCAGTATACCGTGCGGTGCAGTGTGAGATGACCTCTTGAAAAGTTTAAAGTATGTGATAGTGAATAGCAAATTCCGGTCTGTCTTTTCTCCTGTCCTTCAAGTTTAAGAAGACCCTGAAAGAAGCAGGCAGTGAACCATATGTGCAAAACTTATACAGTAACGGGGAAAAAAAATTACATTGTTTTTGCAATTTGATACCCTTCTAAAGATCCTCAGCATTTCCCAAAAGAGCAAATGGATCATAGTATAAATAAGAAACAAATGATAGGCACATCAAGTTAAATTGTCATTTGTAAGTAACCCTGAAAGTAATGCCAATATGTCAGAAGATGAGAAAAATAGATGGAAAATACTTGAGGAGTGTGTTTTGAGCTGTCAAAAGGCAGATTCCTGCCAAATAACACACTAGTATAAAGGGGAATGGAGAGCAAAGAAGTTGCTAATGCTTTACTACTCCTCCACTGGCTTTTCTCTGAGATGGTGATGCAGAGATTAACCTCTGGAAATTAAGAAAATCTTCACAATTAAAAAATTCTTAACATTATTCTCTTCTTTCTCTGAACCTTTCAAGTTTAATTAATTTTTTTTTTCATGCCATACTACTCTATTTTATTATACTTTAATCTTCCTGGGCTACTCACCACGAATGGAGGAAACAAGGCTATGTACTATATTTCATTTGTAACCTGCAGCATGGTAGGATTTACTTCTTAGGATCTGACAATATTACCACATCCTTCTGTAGCTTGTTTCATATTTGAAATGTCCTTTGCTTGGCTAAAAGTAACTCTGAATAGCTAGTGCCTCAAAAAAAAAAAAAAAAAAAAAAAAAAAAAAAAACANCCGAAACTAAGTTTTCCTCGATTATCTTGTTCTCATATTTGTGGGTTGTTTTCTTGTTTTCTTCCTTTTTTTCCATCTCCTGTGTTAAAAAAAAAAAAAGGAAACCAGAATTCTGTGATGTCCTAAATGAAGATCAAAAGAAAACAAAAAAAAACAAACAAGCAGAACCCCCAACCATTTGTCTCCTTTCTTTCAGTCCCAGAAAAGAACAGTATAGATTCTTAATAAAACTTGTGCCTCCAGAACTGCAGAATAGCAAAATGATTTGCCACTGCGATTGCACTATTACAATAACCTCTTTATTTCCTACCTGTCAACTGGAGCACATGAATTTTGAAAAAAATAAAACAGAAATGTTTTTTTTTTCCTTGGATTTTTTCCAGAAGCTAATATTCCATGGTACATGAGCACCACTAATTCCCTTATACTTATTTGATGGTGCTTTTTATCTGCCCTCTGTTTAACACTAGAACTCTTAAGGAATATTTTATAGGACACATATTTTTCTTCCACAACAGATATATCACTAACCTACATATCCTCTGTGGTGTCTAAGTACTTGCTTTATGCTTTTGTGTGCTCCTCAGCTGTCAGCTAGATTCATAGCTCTTGATAAACTTTGTTTAAAAGCTTGTTCTAGCTTTCTTCAGCGTAAAACAAAAACCCTGTCAAAAAGCAGTCATTTGATGAGATGATAGTCATCTGAGCATCTGAAAAAATATCAGCTTGGGGAATGTCTTGGGGTTGGTTTTTGCTAGTGTGAGTTCACAGATCCCCAAAAAATAAGGTATTTGCTTCTGAAATGTATCACTGGGTCTGTGCTGCTCTGAAAATTTTGAGTTCCATGTATCTAAATTTTCTCTATATTAGTGTTATCGAACTTTTTGCCTAACACCTGTATACCTGAGAAGTGACATGCACACACACACACATGCACAGTCGCACAATGCATTTTCACGTAGATCTCTGGCAACAGTTAGAAAATTGACACCATCTTTGAATGTAGTGTACTGCAACATGGAGAATGGGATTATGTTCCTCTGAGCACTGTAGCAATTAACTAGATGCATATAGTTTTGAAGAAATTCTTTCACAAATATCTCGGACCTTCCAAACTCGTTAAGCAGTCATGAAGCAGAGTTGCATTGCTTTAAATTGCCCCAAGAGATACTTCTAGAAAGTCATAATAGGTTGTAGGGTAGAGTGCTGGGTATGGAAGTTGTCATCATCACAGAGCCACAGAATCATGGAAAAGTTAGGGTTCAAAGAGACCTCTGGAGATCCAGTCCAACCCTCCTGCCAAGGTAAGGTCACGTAGAGCAGGTGACACAACAGGTGTTGTGTCAGCAGGTGACACACATTGCATTCAGGTGGATTTTAAATATGTCCAGAGCGAGAGACTCCATGACTGCCCTGGGCAGCCTGTTTCAGTGCTCTGCTGCCCTCAATATAATAAAGTTCTTTCTCATACTGAGTTGAAACTTCTTATGTTTAAATTTATGGCCATTGCTCTTCATCCTATCTCTGAGAACCACTGGAAATAGTTTGGCACCATCCTCTTGGCATCTTGCCTTTAATCTTCATATAAAGAAACCAAGAACTTTTCTATTAGCAAGACCAAACTTCTTCATTAGGTACATTAATCAAAGTACTTGACTAAACACCTGGTGATTTTACAGAGGGATGTAGACAGGCCAGATTAATGGGTCAAGGCCACTGGCATGAGATTCAGGAAGTGCTGGGTCCTGCACTTTGTTCACAACGACCTCATGCAGCATTCAGGGAAGACTGGAAAGCTGACAGTGGAAAAGGACCTGAGGGTGCTGGTCAGCAACAGCTGAACATGAGCTAGCGTGTGCCCAGGTGGCCCTGAAGGCCAGTGGCATCCTGGCCTGTATCAGAAATAATGTGAGCAGCAGGACTAGGGCAGGGATCTGTCCCCCAGTCCTGGGAACAGGTGAGGTTGCCCCTCAAGAAAGAGTACTTGACAATACAAGCTGGAAGTCTGCATACCGAATACTATCAAATAAACCTTGAGGAAGGCACAGTATCAATTTCTGATGGCCCTAAGGCACTTTATATTCCTATGCATCAGTAGGTGTGCAAATAAACTTGATTTATAAATAGAAGTCAAGACATTTGAAGCCAAAAGGGTCTGTAAAATTCTGTAAAGCGGAATATGCTAAAGTCAGCTTTACTGAATTTTACTCATTGTCAAAAGAATGCTCACTGCCTACTACCATAAAGTGTAATAAAGCTTTCTAATTTTTTTTTTAAACAAGCAGTTCTTCTCACTCTTCTTGACGGAAAGTGCTTTGCTTTAGAAACAAAGTAAGCAATCTTCTGTGTACATTTGTAATGGACTTTGGGTGCTTAAAGCTGAGATATGATTCAAAATATCAGATATTATTTGCATAATACAGGAAAATAGGGTGTCTCACTTTTTATGTCTTGTACATCCTGCAGTGTTACAAAAATTCATGGTTTAGCATTTTATTTTCAAGTTGTTACTTATGTTTTGTGTCATTCCTCACCATTTATGCTGTGTATTGCATAATTTTTTAATTTATGTTACTTTGAGCTTTTTTTCTTCTGAAAATCATCTTTTCCCATATACTTGAGAGGACTAAAACTTCCTGCGTTTTGTGTAGAGAAGAATGCACTCCATTCTTTTAGCAAAATATGTTATAAGCATTCTTATCTAAATGCAAGCATTTTTCAACTAATATGATTGCTACAGTTATTAAGGGTGTACTACTCCTCTCTTTAGTCTACCTGAGAAAAGACAATCCATTTGTGGTGTGTTACCTGATCTTTTGCTGTTATTTTTCACCTTGTTGGGATATAAAACAATCTATTTGAGGCAAGACAAGTTGTCACTTCCAGTTACTGTGGGTGAGTATGATATGGCATGCAAAATTGCACACCATGTTGTTACAGCCTGAAAAATAATAGGGGTCACCACTGTAATTGTTGATAAAAATTCGGTGTTGGATACTTAAATCAATTACCTACGAAAAGTGTCTTAAGTCAGAGTCCTTTTGAGGAAGAATCTAATATAGCCTACTGACCCACAGTCAATCAATGTACATAACAAATTATGAAGTCTGCAAGGAAACATTATACAATCACGGTATTTCTGTGTTTCAATCCATATGATGACTTTTAAGGAGTGAAAATGATGTTCAAAATTCATAGTAAATAATAAAGGTAAAAAGTGTCTTTCCCTAAGTATGTGGTGATTATATATTGCAATGATAACCAGTCATTGCAAGAAGAGGAAAATAGTGCTACTTGAAAAAAAAATGGAAATGGATAGAAAAATCTGTGTGAGAGAAAAAATATTGAAAATCCCAGAGAAAAAATAATTTATGTAATATATAATTTTAAAACTTCCAGAAGGTCATAGTCAGCCTGACTGAGAACATCAAAGAGAAAATAGAACAAGAATAGAATCAGCTATATGGGCTATTTAGCTGTGAGAAGAGAAGATACTAACCCAGGAACAACTTAGTACATTTAGGGCAGTACTGAGCTCTGTGTGGGAAGCTGAGTGAAATGGCAGAAAACTGTTATAGCAGATGAGATCATGAGGATGTTTTTTATTTATTTCTTAACTTTCTTTTGGGCAAAACCCAGAAAAGCTGATTCAAGATGGAATCTGTACATGGCAGAAATAATGAAGAACTAATTGTGTAGTAAACGACAATGAGACCCAGAAACTGTATGATTAAATTAACAAATTTAATTTTATTACTTTGAAATGGTGGGGTACAAAGAGAGGAGAAGTGATGACTATGGTTCACCTGAAACAAGTGTTGAACTTCCTTTTGAGCCCATGCAAAAAATGTTATCAGTGAGTCAAAATGAGTGGCTCAGCCTTATTTCTCTAGGAAAATTTTGTACCTGACATGGAGATGGGGAAAGACAAGAGAGAGAATTTTGGTTTGCACCCTGAAAGGTTTGTGTAGTTTATATCAGCCTCTACCCTGGAGGAAAGTTCTAGTTTTGTGGCCTGTGAACAGAACGCTAAATTTCCATCATGACTGCTTTATGTGATCTATTCATAAGATCATAGTGGCAGACTTTCTTGTCTTTCTTGGTGGTTTTCTAACTCACTGCAACCTCACTGGGCTGTCTTTATAATAGAGTCTGCTTAACCCTGAATTACAGTGGAACACCTGCTTCACCTCTGCAGATGCTTTCATGTGGAGGCAGGGCTGGAATCTATCAGACTTCATCACACACAAGATTTTGTTTTCAGACAGTATGGTTCTTCAGAGAAAATAGACAAAATAAAGGTGTTAGATAAGCTGAATAAAGGGTATAAAAATGGACCATCTATAAAAATACACCCTGACTTTCACCAAAGCTATGGCAAAGGCTCTTGAACATATGCAGATTGAGCTACCAGTTAATTTTAAAATAGGTGCAATGGCAAACACAAAATTTTTACAAATCTGATCACACTGTAAATGAGCAACAGTACAACAGAGAACAGCAACAGCACAACATTTGAAACATTGTGTACATACAGAAGAGATACTGAAATGAAGAGATGCAGATCACAACTATTGTATGAGAGAAAGTATTATGACAGTATATTGAAAAGCACTTATTTGAAAGAGGTATGATTAAATTCAATTACCTAACTAATATTTATTACTTTCTTTTATTTTTGTAGTATGTAATTATTTGTTAAATAAAAAGAGTAAATTTGCAGACTCTTTTTATTTCCATTTTTTGACCTGACATAAATCATCAGGTAAAGTCAATTTTTCAGTATACTTTTCTTCTTGATAGTCATGCTTTCACTGTATTTAAAGAGAACTAACAATGTTTCCTTTTATTTGTGATGTAGACTAAGCTAATTTAGGACCATACTAATTTAAAAAATGGAATATCATACAAATGTCTACTTTATCTAACAAAAAACAGCAAACAAGCAAACAAACAAAAGAAATAAAGAAGAAAAAAAATCCAGTTTGGAGGTCATTATTGTCTTCTCCTGCACTGTCATACAAAAGATACTAGAGAAAAGCAGACCAATAAATTGCTAGTATTTATACATCTAACATATAGAAAGATTCAGCCAGCTGTCAGTGCAGTAGGGAACCTCAGCTGAATTGGCCTATTTCTTGCCTAGTATAAAATTCCTGCCTCCTTCTCCACTAATTATACCTTTAGAGACTATTCATATTTGCCAAATATATGCATGTGTGTGTGTGTGTGTGTGTGTACCACCAGGCAAAGCAAAACAACNAACTTTTTTTTTTAAACCTTGCACTTCTTTTTCTTTTCAGGTCTACTTATTTGTTTCTATAGAGATAGGTATTTAAACATCATCCAGAAAATAGTTGGCTTAGAATAACAGTTAGTTTAATACTTGTTAAATATTTTTCCAGTCCCTGATTAGAGGATATGAAGGCTTGGTACAATACAAAGCAGGAAGATGAGCTAATATACAACTAGCAGAATCTAAGATTAAAAATTAGACTCTTTTGTTATAATCAGCTTTTTCACCGACTTCAGTGTCGCAGCTCTTCATCCATAGTGTTGTATTTCACAAGGATAAAATAAGTTCATTTTTGAAAAATGCTTTGTGAAGTATTCAGAGTCTAGCCCAGAATGATAAGTCTTTAATGGTTATTTTAGTTTCAGAATAGCTGCGTTTGAACACAATGCACCACAGAGGTGAAATGGAGGAGAAAGAGAATGAGCAGGAAATATGGTCTTCTCTATAAAAGTGTATGTTCTCAGGTCACAGTATCTCTGGCTTTGTATAGATGCATTTCTTTATTCTTTCTTTTTTCTTGTCCCATTTTAGGGATAAAATCTATGGGACACAATGAAGCAAGAGAAGCAATTTTTTTTTTAATTTTTCTTTTTTAAGAATGACAATATATTTGTACCTGCTTCTGTAAAGAGGACGTGGGTGTGGGTTCAAATAGGCCCAACCTCATTTTAAATACGATCTAGGGCAATCATATTCTCTACATTGCCTGTGGTCTAAAAGCCATCCTCTTTGTCAGAAGATGCCTTTTCGAGGGAGACAGATGGCATGAGCTGAACTGCGTGGAAAAAGCGTTTGTGCTTTCTCACCACACCTAGAAGCATTACATCTAAGGTACAATGCTGAATTTTTTTGAGGAGGCAGAGTCTAAAGAAACCTGAAGAGGGTCATGGTTATGCTTACTTGGCATGACAAGTACCAGCTGAAATTTCTACTGCAGTTCCTCTTCTGTTGCTTGCTAAAGGAACAATTTTTTTTTGACAATAATTTCATTTATGTAAGTCATTTTATAAATACCTTTAAACTCTTCTGGTGGCCTATAAGTTCCTCAGAAACCTACAAGAAGCATACCTTCAACCAAAGGTGAACCTCCACAGGTCTTTCTGTATCTGGTGCCTTCCACCAGACTCAATGGAAAGAGCACAGGGACACAGTTGACACACCCCAAAAAAAAAGCTTTATTGTCTTCAAGTCTCCCTCCAGTAGTGCCTGTGTTTGCTGAGCAAATAAGAAAACAGGGGTCCTGCCTAGGTGCTAGCATTGGTACAAAGACACTGACTGAATTATTGCAACCTCTGCGACAGGCAATGCACATGACATTTGCTTGCGTTTTACTGTCTGCAGAGTACACAGTGCGTTTGCAAACAGGAGAATCTTTTGCCCTAAGATTAACTGATGTTCACTCAGTTAGGTAGAAATATCTTCCAGGAAAACAAAACCCTGTCTTTTTAGGTAGGCAAGCAGAGAGGAAGGAAGGGAAAGTGGGAAGGAGCTTCAGGCATGAATAAAGAAGGTGAAACCCACTATACACCCATGGTGAAGGNCCACAGAGGTGAAATGGAGGAGAAAGAGAATGAGCAGGAAATATGGTCTTCTCTATAAAAGTGTATGTTCTCAGGTCACAGTATCTCTGGCTTTGTATAGATGCATTTCTTTATTCTTTCTTTTTTCTTGTCCCATTTTAGGGATAAAATCTATGGGACACAATGAAGCAAGAGAAGCAATTTTTTTTTTAATTTTTCTTTTTTAAGAATGACAATATATTTGTACCTGCTTCTGTAAAGAGGACGTGGGTGTGGGTTCAAATAGGCCCAACCTCATTTTAAATACGATCTAGGGCAATCATATTCTCTACATTGCCTGTGGTCTAAAAGCCATCCTCTTTGTCAGAAGATGCCTTTTCGAGGGAGACAGATGGCA
>VYZQ01008852.1:76996-92561 GCA_013400655.1 Mystacornis crossleyi
ATTAAAAAAAAAAAAAAAGTTGACTTTTTAGCTGATTTTTTTTTTTTTTAATTTTTAATTTTTATTTTAAAAGATATGAGTGTCAGTGCAGCTTTTGCTCTGTTATTAAGGTGGCTTGTATCAAGTCTAACTCTCCTTCTCTTTAAGTAACTTGAAAAATATGTGACTGAAATGAGACCTGTGTAAAGAAAGCTGTGTTTCATTTCACTATATGTTACAAAGTAAAAAATAGTTTATCTTTTTAGTGTGCGATGTGATTATGAAGAAAGAAAGCCTTAGCAAATGCACAGAGAATACTTGAATTTACCTCAAAGCTCCTTCAGCATGGCAAAATTCAATAATTCAGTAACCGCATATTCATGAAGAAAATTTTTAGACCAAAAATTCTTGTAGAAGTTTTCCTTTGCCTTCCTGAGCCTGTGCTTCAAAATCACATCGGGAACAGCAATGAAGCAAGGCCTGTTTTGAATATTACAAGCCAAAATTTTCCTTGAAAATTATAACCAGATAAACTGAAAGCATTCCTCCATAATTTTTCCATTTCATGAGTAATACTTGTTAAAAGAGTAGGGGAAAATACCCAAAGATTCAATTGCCTAAATGTTAACAAATCAAATGACGAATAAGTTCACTTGTTTAAAGCTCCACATCTATGGAATATTTTTCCAGACAGCTCCTTGGCTCTGAACATTCCTCAGAGTCATAGTCTCAGTGCCTGTTCAGGAGATTCTTTTCTTTCTGTTTCTTCTTTAATTTTTTCAGTGATGTTTCTGTACTTCCTTTCTCCTTCTCACATGCAAACACACATCTCTCTACTGAAAAAAAACCCAGAAAAATAAAGCAAACTTCTCCAACTAAAAGAAACCCCAAAACCAAACAAAAAGACCCAAAAAGCCAAAACACACCCCTGCAAAGTCTTATCACCCACATATAATTTTATTGTAGAAAAGTATGTGTTTTCAGTGACGGCTACTCTTTTTTTCTAGAGCAATTCACAAGTGGCTTGTTACAGCTATCTTCAATGAATTGTGACAGTCACTCGTACCTACCACAGTGACATATTTCCAGCCCACAGTTTTACATAAAGCTAATATTCATTGTCAAGATAATGTACCACACTTTTTCTGGTTAGTTTTTTTGCTTTCTTGTTTGTTTGTATGTTTGTTTGTTTGTTTTTCTGCAGTTGCTTTCACAGTTAACATTGGAAGGGTTTTTAGGCTTGTGAGTTTTGTCTTCTCTTAATGTACATATATTTTAGCAATTTGTACTCAAGAAAACTATGAGATATACTATACTTGATTTATTACATTTATTCAAGAAACAGAAAGCTTTCCAGACAGGGAAAAATTTGAAAAATGGACACTTAGTCTGTGCTAGGTAAGTATTAGTGACAGTCATGTAGAGATATATGTTAAGTAAAATATGCACTGACACAATAGAGCTAAGAAAAACACAGGAGTTAAGGAAACAGGACCTTTTCCTTTTATCTGCACATTAAAGTATAAAGAGGACACAAATTTGTATATACAAAGAATCTAGACAAGAAACATTTCACATATTTACTAAGAAGGAGACTTACATACTTGGATTTCAAATCTAGTCTGTATTCCTCTTTCAAGATTATTTCTTGCATTTTAGGGAAATGCGACTATGACAACTAAGAATCCCGCTGCCATAATACTATTCATAAGTAAACATTCCTGCTCTGATATATGTCATCAGGGAAAGCATTCTTTTTCTTGATGAGTTTGGGATGTAAATGAACAGGGAAGTCAAATAATGGAGACAGTGAAAGCATTGTCTATATTTTACAGTCAGTAACCCAGAGCAGAAAGATTTGCTGACATTTGTCTACTCTGTGTGCAGATGCTGCTTCCTTTGACATAGGGATTCAGAGTGAAAAAATCTCATAGTAATGTAAAAAAACTTGTTTCCCAATGTACAGCCAGGGCTTGAAACAGAGCAACCATTTAGTTTACTAGGCTTCTATTGAATGTTTAATAATGAGGATTTTGTAACAGAGATGCCCTCTAAAACAAAACAGGAACAAAGACTACAGAATTTTCTTCATACCCTCTTTCTAACTGCCATCAAAGAGCTGTGGTTCAAACCCTGCCAGTCATGGCTGCACTTGAACTAATGACTTAGCAGTGAAAAGGCTCTACAGTCTATTACTAATCTCCTGATTCATCTGGCTTTCAACCCTTTTTTAAAGCTATATTTACTGGGATCAGAACAGTTGCCCTTCTTAGAATAGATTTTATGCTGCAGCTCACAGTCCAGAGTTCAAGAGTCTTCCATTTGAAAAAGAATAAGTCATAGTGTCTCTGTACAGTCCCTTTCTGACAGTAGGGCAAAAACTTGTCTATCCAAAAAACAGGATATAATTAAAAATGTCCTTCTCCCATGTTAGGTATCTCACCATCATGAATGAATACATAAAGATAAGTGCCTCTTATTTTATCTTATCTCTTTCTTTTTTTACATTTATTTATCTTCATAGAAAATAGACAAGACTAAGTAAATTATTTAAAAAAACCAAACAAAACAACAACAACAAAATCTAAACTGACAAACTATTTTGATGTTGCCATTTTAGCTACTGGAACAAATGCAAGAACTGTATTATGAGAGAAATAAAGACATATGAGAGAGAAAAGACTATTTAAATGAATACATTATGTTTACTTATGTCAATAAATTATCTTATGATTATTGTATTTATTGACTTATGTCAATAAATTAATTGGATACCACCCATTTTAGAAAGTTAGTGACCATTTCACAGGACATACAGAATATATTTTTCCACTGTCTGTCTTCTGCAGTTCAGAACTATTATTTACTCTCTTGAAGTATTTGAAATTGAGAATCAGTGTTACATCCAGATTTTAAATATTCTTATGTAATGATTTTTCATATTTGTTCCAAAGGTCATGCTGCATCTTTTTAAGTGGGTAGATGTGTACCAGTGCAGTGCATGTGCACAAAGCACATTTCTGAACTCTGCTGCTAAAACTCAGCAATGAACTCGGTGTCGAATAGAGCACAGGTGCAGGGGTCACTTGCATATCTTTGGACATATTTTCTGTAGTAGAGAAGAAGTGAGCAGAAGCAGTTTTGCTGCACAATGCTTCACAGCCACATGCCAGATGCAGATTGTGGTGCTGATGCAGAAAGATGAATGAATTCAAGTCCCTAATAGCTATAATGAGGAATAGGCTGTCATGCTGAAAAGTTCCATGTAGAGGAAAACTAGTATTGCCTACTCACTTGGCGTGAGCCTGCCCCTGCTTCTAGACATATCAAATTCTTTCTAGGCATGGAGAAGACTGTAGTCTAAGCTCAGATAACAGCAGTTTTGTACCATACTAACATGCTGTCATTTGATTTGTATGATCTTTTCCATGGTCATAACTGATATCTATCCTTACGTAAGTTTGACAGACACAGAAAAAAAAGCTGCACAGTTGCTAAGTGCTATCACAGCACTTGCTCTTCTCTTCTCTTAAATATACTAGCATATTATGTTGGAGCACTGCTCCTTTGAGGGTTGGAGAAAGTTGCTAAAATCCAGAGGGTGCAAAGACAGAGAAAATTTTTTTTTGAATTTGTGTTTTCCACTGTTTCCAGCTTTCAAAGTATCAGCAACAAAGGTACTTTTCTATTTTAGACTGTTACTTGCACCATGCAAGTATCACCTGGGCGTATGTGAGATCCTGTTTCTTTTTGTGTCTGGGGAGGTACAGCAGGTATGGGTATTTTTATGTGTAGGACTCTTCTTCAGTTTTCTGTGGGACATTAGACTTGTTCTTCATGTTCAGTAATGAAAGAGGAACAGGAGAATATACAGATGTCATGGGTTGACACCTCTTCCTGCTTTTCAGGTTTTCTTCCTTTTGGCTCTGTTTCCTGGAGGAGGTGGTTTGCAGCAACAGGTGCTGTAATTTCCTCCAGAACTGGACAGAACCAATCAATTAACTAATTTGAATATCGACAGCTCTATTGAGCCACTTAGAGAAGGGGTACGCCCTGTGAATTCAGATTAAAAGGAGATGAAGGGCAAGAATCTTTCTCTTGCTCTTCCGGCGAAGACAGAGGTAACAGAGGGCCCGCTCAGCCCCCTGGCGGGGGGGGCTGGGCCGGCCCGGCGGGGCCCGGCTGGGCCCTGCCAACGCAAGCCCAGGTGCAGGCCTGGTGGGAGGCCAGGCCGGGCCATGGTCCAGCTCCGCCGCGGGGCCATGGCCTTCACCTTCCTCCCCTCGGCCCCAGGGGTGGGGGGCCACAGCCCCAGGCCCAGGGGTGGCGGGGCTGAGATGCTTCCCCCCCCCCCCCCTTCCCTTCAAACCCAGCTCTGGCTGCAAACAGCTGCACAGCCGAGGCTGCCGCTTCACGAGAGATAACATCCAGTTTTCAAGGTCCCGCACGGGAGGACTGGCCTCTACAGTGCTGTAAGTTTTTCCTCCGAGATATGAAACCTGCAATCCTTTCCCAGGAAAGGCAAAGACACAGAAGAAAGGACTGAAGCCTAGAGAGAGGAGAGAGAGGAGATGCTAGAAGCTGAAAGCTCTTTTGTAAACCTATGGTGATGGACTCAGATATAGAAACTCCCTTTTAATTTCATTATAAGCTTTTTGGGGGGGAAAGAGCTTTCCAGCTGAGATGAAGATGATTTTGGATTTGTTTTTTCTCTTCTTCTTTTTTCCTGGACTGTTTCAAACCAAGGTGTAGGCCTGAGGTGAAATGCTAACCTTGGCCCCGATCTGATGAGAGGAGCTACCTACAGAAGGACGTTGAATTTTTTACTACAGGTTTTCTCTCTATTAGCGAGGGGGTTTTATCCTGGAGATGGATGAAGAGAACTTTTGTTTTTCTGGAAGTGCTTGTCCTTAAAATTATACCCCCTGCAGCTAAAGGTGAATCCTTGAACACAGTTGTGGTGAAAGCTGTGGATCGAGGTAAAGGGACCTGCACATGTCAACAGAAAACCACCCCAGCTGGCAGTTGTGTTGTGACGTGGATGCCATGAGAAGATTGTTCTTGTGGAAAAGTTCTATAGCTGAGCAAAAGAGACTTCTCTCACTCAATGGACTGACATAGGATTGTTATAGAGGGGCAAACTAGCTGAATTGTTTTTAAGTTTGTGTCTTTATATTACAGGTGGATGGAGGAGGGGCTGGAGAGAAAGGGGGGTTAATTTGCTTTAATTCCTTTTTATTCCACTTTACTTTTAGTTGTAGTAATAAACTTCATTATATTCTTTAAGTTTGGTGCCTGCTTTGTATTCCTCCCTGTTCTTATCTCACAGAAAAGGGGAAAATGCGAATCAAACCACTACAACAGAACACTTGTTACTTCACTTATATCTTCACCACTGATGTATCATCCTGAGTCTTAATGGAGCCTATGTTCCATCTTGGTAAAATGGATAAGATTTAAATCCCTTTTAAATCCAGCTCAGAACTTCTTTGTTGAGATGGAAAGGGATAATAGATTAATAACAGCTAGAATTAACTATGCCGTAAAGATATACTGTCTAGGAAAATCTGCAGAATGTGAGTTATTGTTTTGACTGAACCTCTAAGTGGTTAAAAAAATGTGTTTTCTAAAAATATCTGTTGATATAAGCAAAGATTATGGTATCTTTTTTTCCTGACTTATTTTCAGCCTCAGGATATTTTAGCCATTTATAAAGCAGGTTACAGCTCTAAGTTTTATGTATGAACACCTATTCAGCCAGAAAAAAATCTATTTGCAACTGCAATTCTTCCAAGAGTCACAACATAAATTCCAGTGCATGAACATTACCATATGAGGAGTATAGTGACGCTGAAGCAATCAGAATTTTCTTAGAGAGCCAGTATTCCTAGGAAATTCAAAATTACATTCAATGGAGCAGGAAGAAGGAAAAGTAAATTATGGCACAGTCTAGTATTTTCCAAATCTTCTGATAAGTAAGTTAGGAAACTTAATTACTATGGAATCATGTTTTTAAGACTTTTGTATTCATAGACTGAATGTTGGCTTCTGTTTCTTCAAAAATGGTTGTCACCAGGAGAACAGGACTCGTATTTTAAGAGATCTGTGTTTGAAAACCACTTAGGTGTAAAGAAATTCCTCAAAGACTTTTAAGACTGAATGCTATTCTAATGCTCCATCTCACAGCGCTGAACTCTTCTGGGGTGTCAGCATCATGCTAAACTGCATGAACATAGCATGATATACAAAAGTCATCTGGAAAAAAAGCCTACAACAAAATATCTCTAGGAATATTTAGAGCAGGCAGCCCATACATACATAATTAGATGGAGACAAGGAGTCATAAATGTATACAGCCACACATCCACTACTAGCTCTTTATTTCCAGGTACAGTTCAAACATTCAGAGTTTATTTAATCGCACAATTATTTTGAGCCTAAGCCTGGAGTACAATAATAGAAGAGGTACAAGCAAGTGTGATTTACTGAGTCATTCCTCAAGGTGTCTGGGAAGTCAGAAAACTCATTCCAGGTAGCTTCTTCGAAATTCTCCAGGTCCTTAAAGCAGCCTAATTGTATGCAGCTGATTTTAGGTTACATTTCAAGGTTGATTTTATAAAATTTTTTTGGTATTTTGTCGACCTACAGTTTTATGATAGCCATAAGTGTCACAAATGACAATTGTACCATAACATTTTGATGGAAAGCATTGCTTGTATTGGATTAAACCTGTGTTACTGCGTATTGAGAGATTCATACTTCCATTTCTCTTTAAATTAAATGAAGTTCCTTAATGGTTTGATTAGATTAGTATAACATTCATCAACATATTCTAAATTATATGCTTTGATTATTTAAATACAGTTGTATGCTTTTCCTCGTCAGCAGTATGACTTTTATGCTGCACAGCATTTCTGGTGATTTGTCAGCTAAATTTAGGCAAATAAATCTTTACACAGGTTCAGGATAGGCCTACAAGTCTTCTTCAAAAGATTCTAATAGTGAAAGCAGCAGGGAATGAAAAAGGGCAGAGAAAAAAGACACATTGTTCTGTCCCAAATACCCAAGGAGTTTTCAAATAAAATCATTTATTTTGATTGAAAAGTTGAAGCTGTAACTACACAAGGCCACACCGTAGAACAAAGATTCAAGTGTTAAAAGGTGGCATGTGCAATTTTATTACACACTTCTGACAATTCACACAGTGTAAAGCAACACAAGAAAAAAAACACCAATCCTTTAGGGAGAGACTAATTTCTGCCTTGAATCCTGACAAAGCTGGATTTGTTGTTCTTTTCACCACTCTGTTCAGCCATACTAAAATTTCAAAATAACAAACAGACCATGAGCAATAAGAAATAGGAATCTTCTCATGATATCTTTTCTTAAAGTACTTCCAAAGCCACCCTAAAGAACATTTCTGCTACTTTTGGAATATTGCATACTTCCAGCAGAAATCCTGGATATTATGAATGGGGCACCCAGTTGTCTGTTGCATTCTGATGTTTGGGGAAAGTTATGTTTTGCTTTAATGATTATACAATTTTTTGAGATTAAAATTGTTTTTTTATTCTGTCCAAGCTTCCTGAATAATCTCAAGTACATATTATTCTCACTGACTTCGACACACTGAACTCTAAAAAACTAACTGTGTGTCCCATACTGCACGAGAGCCATGGGTTGTTATAGCATTATATATGGTGCACAGCCAAGAAGAGGAGCACATACTGTCCAAATAGGCAGTGTATGCTCAAGAGGAATGGAGGAGCATTAGTGGATCACCAGCTTTTACATGTCACATAAAATTTATACATCTGTATCAAGTTAATTTATGCAGATCTGCACAGATCATTTGCCTTTGGTAAAAATACTCATTATAAATTAATTCCTTCTGTTTTTTTTTTCCAAATGAGCCAATATTTAATTTAGTGTAAATATTTCCATTTTATCTTAATATTGAAATTCATCCCCTAGAATTACCCTGGCCTGATTTGTGCTATCATCACGATTACACAGTGCAGCATGCTTAACAATCAGTGATACCTTTCTTACTACAGCTTTCTCATGTAGCAAGGTGACCACTATGCTGTTTTCTTGTCAATTGCAACAAAATTTGGGATTAATCTTTCTGAATTAGCACTGCAAGAAATTCATTATAAAGCTTAAATATATATCCCAGTCCTTTGCTTGTTTTGCCTACTTTTTTCATTGCTGCTGCTGTTAATGTTTGTTGTTAGTTTGTTTTTTGATTTGTTTATTTCTTTTTTTTTTGCAATTGGGACATATTGTTAAAAGGGAGGAAGATGCTAAATGTGAGTGGAGAAATACATACTCTAAACTTTTCAGGATGAAAAGAAATTTAAGCACTTTACCTGAACACTGATGGTATTAACAATTAGCATTGTACCAATAAACTTGCTATTATCAGGTTTCAGAAATAACTATATTTAAAGGAATGACAAATGGCCTTTTTTTTTTCTCTCTGAAGATTCACCACAACAAATCTATATCCACCCAGAAGTGACACTAGAGACTCTGCAACCAGAGTTTAGTAGAACTGTGGCTTATCTTGAACAAGTAGATTTTTAGAATTATGGAAAAAACATTGTTTTCTTCCTAAAAATGCATTGTAACTCAGTATTTTCCGAACATGTTGGAGATAAAATATCTCTCTCTGCAACTAGGATAATAGATTCCGTGTTTTGTTGTTGTTCTTATAGAAAGACCCCACAGAGTACTAAAATAGAGAATATGTAATTGAAATTTTGGTCCGAAACAGGATGTTCACAGATGCATAATATAGCAGGATTTAAACAAATGGTTGAGCAACATGCTGGTGTGAAGACTATGTGATATATATATAGATATATATAGATATAGTCATTTAAATCACTATTTTGAGATACATTTTTTTGAAATGGAGACAGGACAGGAAAATAGAGGTTACCTATCTAAATCCTAAGGAGCTCATGCACTTTACATCCTTCCCATAATGAATGTTGATTAGCCTGTAATCTACAGCCTGAGCAGACCACAGAGATACATCAGACCTCCCAGTCAGCCTGTTCAGTGCTACTCTCTGTTGCACTATAAATTTTTCCTGATGTCTAAGGGGAACTTACATCAGTGCCTTTTAGGATTTTTTTTTTTCATGAATTCAAAAAGATTATGGTCTTATATGAGAAACTTGAAGACTTCTGCTCTCAAAGGCTTCTTTCCTTGTCCCTGTCAGTATTTCTTGAGACAAAAGCATTAGTTATTCTCACAGATCACACGCTCTTTCTACTTCATTTCTCTGTACTGCCTCTGATTACTCTCTTGAAGTGCAGTGTCAGACCTGGAAAAATAATTCCATCCAATACCATACAAAAACTCAGCCTAATGTTGTTTTAGGTATCACAAGGTTTGCTGTCCTTCTCTCTTTTTTTTTTTAAACCTGTTTTCCCCCATGTAGTGGGTTGAAACTGAGTTGATGGACAAGTTGCTAAGCCAATACCACTTCTGCGATTTTGCATATTTAAAAGGGATGCAGGCACAGGCGTTTCACCCTTTGTTCTGGCTTTCCCACCAAGGGGTGCGGGGAGAAAGCGGGTCTCCGGGTACTCGTCCCGGAGCAGGCCTGCAGGTCCCCCTTGACCCATGGCGCAGTGGCAGCAGGCAAAAGCTGCTGGGGGAAAAGCCATCCTGGCTCCATCATGCAGCTGGGATCAGCCTTAAACACAGTGCGGCTGAGATAAGACCTGAAGTTGCCACAGCCTCACGCGAGAGCCAGTGGAGGCCCCTCCCTGCACAGCTCGCGCCAAATGGAAGAAGATACCATGCAGCTAGCAGTATAAAAGGAGCGAATCTTCCTCCAGCGTAAAGCCTGAAAAAGATCAACTCCTTAACATGGCGACTCTAAGGTCAGAAAGAAAGAAGTGTCATGTGGAACAAAGCAAGATGGCTGTGGGAAAAAGAGGGCGGAGGTGTTTCCAGAATGAAACTTAGTCTTCTTACAAGCTGTGGTAAAAACTGTAATATCACAAACTGTTTGTCTCTTTAATCCATTTGAAGTATATGGAGGGATGGAGAATCTACCCACAGATTATGAAGATAAGAGAATGCCTATGCCCAGGTTACATAGAAGCCGTGAAGGCTTCTTCAGAGATTTAAAGAAAGAGAGAAAATTCAGAGATTAAAAGAAAGAGAGCCATTGCTTTCAGACTGAAAATAGCTCATGCTTAAAAAATTGAAAGCCCATGGAACACTATGGCCCACACTGGCAGTAATGAAAAGACTGATAAACTGTAGGAGAAATTTTTCACTGCAGCAAATTTGTGTGGGGCTGCTGCCTGTGACAGTTTGGAACCAGGCTGGAGAAGTTCGTGGAGAACTGTCTCCCATGGGAAGGAAACCACGGCACAGCAGAAGAAACCCTTTACCTTAAGCATAAAAAAGAGATTCCTAAGAAATGCATCACTGGCCAAATCCCATATTTTGTTTTTCCTTGTGTGGTTTGGGTAGAAAGGAAGGGGTGCTAGAAAAAAGGGGAGTTTGCTTTAATTTCTTATTTTTTCTTTTTACTTTTAATTCTGTTAGTAATAAATCTCTGTTATAAATGCATATTATAAGATTGGCTTTCCACAAGTATTGAAGTGAATGCTGTATATATAATGTTAAAGTAGCTTTGCTATAAGGATATAGGGGTTTTTTTTGTAACAATAACTAATGCCTTTATTTCTGTAGTAGAATAGCTGATATAGTTAGCCTAGTGATAACTGAACTGTCTGCTTGGTTGGGTAACACCCAGTGAAAGTAAGATGAAGACCGCTGCTACTGACTTGTCAGCTATCAGCAAAAATCGTCTGTGATAATAATGGACCAAGGCCCAAACTGGCGGTGATAATAAAAACGGACCAAAACCTCAGCCAAGAAATGCATATGCTCTAAAAAGGCGGACTCAAGGAGGGGACATGCAAAACAGTTCCTAGAAGACATAAACTAATTTGGGAGAAAAGTTTAAATATGTATAATTGCTTATGAATATGCATTAGTTAAGGTATTTAAAGGATGTCTCCGAAATAGCATGTGTGCTCTTGGCTGAAAGCCTGGGGTAGCCAGCGCTGTAAATTTTGCTTTATTATTTTTGTCCCTTATTGTCTTTTTATTAAACTTTTAAGTTCTCACAGGAGAGTGAACCTCGTTTTTCACATCTCCTTTATACTATAATTGCTCAAGCATGTGCCTATTTTGTCTTGTAGTTTTCCCATTTTCCACAATAATCTTAAACTTACCATATAAAAATGAAGTTTTCATTTTCCCCTTTCTCTGCTTGATTACAGCAAAAGCAAATAAGTCATTAGAGTTCGTGTGCTTGACGCTCAGCTCCCTCAGATCACGNCCTTTGTTCTGGCTTTCCCACCAAGGGGTGCGGGGAGAAAGCGGGTCTCCGGGTACTCGTCCCGGAGCAGGCCTGCAGGTCCCCCTTGACCCATGGCGCAGTGGCAGCAGGCAAAAGCTGCTGGGGGAAAAGCCATCCTGGCTCCATCATGCAGCTGGGATCAGCCTTAAACACAGTGCGGCTGAGATAAGACCTGAAGTTGCCACAGCCTCACGCGAGAGCCAGTGGAGGCCCCTCCCTGCACAGCTCGCGCCAAATGGAAGAAGATACCATGCAGCTAGCAGTATAAAAGGAGCGAATCTTCCTCCAGCGTAAAGCCTGAAAAAGATCAACTCCTTAACATGGCGACTCTAAGGTCAGAAAGAAAGAAGTGTCATGTGGAACAAAGCAAGATGGCTGTGGGAAAAAGAGGGCGGAGGTGTTTCCAGAATGAAACTTAGTCTTCTTACAAGCTGTGGTAAAAACTGTAATATCACAAACTGTTTGTCTCTTTAATCCATTTGAAGTATATGGAGGGATGGAGAATCTACCCACAGATTATGAAGATAAGAGAATGCCTATGCCCAGGTTACATAGAAGCCGTGAAGGCTTCTTCAGAGATTTAAAGAAAGAGAGAAAATTCAGAGATTAAAAGAAAGAGAGCCATTGCTTTCAGACTGAAAATAGCTCATGCTTAAAAAATTGAAAGCCCATGGAACACTATGGCCCACACTGGCAGTAATGAAAAGACTGCTAAACTGTAGGAGAAATTTTTCACTGCAGCAAATTTGTGTGGGGCTGCTGCCTGTGACAGTTTGGAACCAGGCTGGAGAAGTTCGTGGAGAACTGTCTCCCATGGGAAGGAAACCACGGCACAGCAGAAGAAACCCTTTACCTTAAGCATAAAAAAGAGATTCCTAAGAAATGCATCACTGGCCAAATCCCATATTTTGTTTTTCCTTGTGTGGTTTGGGTAGAAAGGAAGGGGTGCTAGAAAAAAGGGGAGTTTGCTTTAATTTCTTATTTTTTCTTTTTACTTTTAATTCTGTTAGTAATAAATCTCTGTTATAAATGCATATTATAAGATTGGCTTTCCACAAGTATTGAAGTGAATGCTGTATATATAATGTTAAAGTAGCTTTGCTATAAGGATATAGGGGTTTTTTTTGTAACAATAACTAATGCCTTTATTTCTGTAGTAGAATAGCTGATATAGTTAGCCTAGTGATAACTGAACTGTCTGCTTGGTTGGGTAACACCCAGTGAAAGTAAGATGAAGACCGCTGCTACTGACTTGTCAGCTATCAGCAAAAATCGTCTGTGATAATAATGGACCAAGGCCCAAACTGGCGGTGATAATAAAAACGGACCAAAACCTCAGCCAAGAAATGCATATGCTCTAAAAAGGCGGACTCAAGGAGGGGACATGCAAAACAGTTCCTAGAAGACATAAACTAATTTGGGAGAAAAGTTTAAATATGTATAATTGCTTATGAATATGCATTAGTTAAGGTATTTAAAGGATGTCTCCGAAATAGCATGTGTGCTCTTGGCTGAAAGCCTGGGGTAGCCAGCGCTGTAAATTTTGCTTTATTATTTTTGTCCCTTATTGTCTTTTTATTAAACTTTTAAGTTCTCACAGGAGAGTGAACCTCGTTTTTCACATCTCCTTTATACTATAATTGCTCAAGCATGTGCCTATTTTGTCTTGTAGTTTTCCCATTTTCCACAATAATCTTAAACTTACCATATAAAAATGAAGTTTTCATTTTCCCCTTTCTCTGCTTGATTACAGCAAAAGCAAATAAGTCATTAGAGTTCGTGTGCTTGACGCTCAGCTCCCTCAGATCACGACACCTCACATGCTGTCTTTACAGTTGAATAAACTTTAAAATGTTTTGCTTAGATTCATTAACATCCATGAATTGGGGGTGGGGGAGAAGGGGAGGGGTGGACATTGCCTCTGGGACATTTCATCTAAAATTAAAAGAAACCCTATCAAATTCAAGTGCTTCAAATATTAGAATAGTATCCACTGTAAATCTATTAGTTACCCAAACATAAATGTAAATTATCTGCATTTGTCTAGGCAGCATCTGTTCAAATAAACCTAGAATTCATGTACCAGATAATGACAGCATGGTAAATTACAAGTATTTAAATGACTTTTTTTTTCCAGCCAAGGGTATTGTAGTGAAAGAAAAGCAATTTTCATCTTATTTTTAAGCAAACAAAAAAATCCATAGAGCATAATGTGGCTAAAAAATATTTAATCTCTATAACAGAAGTTTTCAATAATTTTCATGTCTGTGACTGAGTTCTATTCAGAAAACTATTCAGCAAATGTTGTTGGTTTTAAATAAGTTCTGGCATGTTCATAAAAGAAATGAAAGAGTGTTGTATCAATGGCTTCCAGCTATGAAACAGCCTGTTGCTTTATCTGAACAATGCTGTTGTGGTTCATTGAATTAATTTACGTTACTCCAGAGGACAGCTCACTTGTATGACAACATTGAGAGATTCCAGGCTGCTGACTCATTCATACAGTATTCTACCTTATTTGATCTTATAGCAATATTTGAGGGAAATTCAGCTCTACAATAAAACAGAGTCTCTCCATCAGTGTTCACTGATGCTCATACTCTCCTGACTTTTTTGTTTTCCAGAGCACTGCATATGTCGCCTCTCTGGTCACCCATGTTCTCTTGGGGGAACCGAGCGTCTTTACATAATGGAGCAAGAACAACATCATCTCTTCCAAATAGGGGAACTAGAATATGAACCAGTGGCTAGGGTCAAATGAATCCCAGCCAGTTTTATACAATTTGCTTTAAGACAGAGAGAGGAAGAAGAATCACAGAATCACAGAATTTACTAGGTTGGAAAAGATATTTGAGATCATCAAGTCCAACCTATGACCTAACTCCACCTTATCAACTAGACCATGGCACTAAGTGCCACATTCAGTCTTTCCTTCAACACCTCCAGGGACAGTGATGCCATCATCTCCCTGGGCAGCCCATTCCAGTGTCCAATCACTCTTTCAGTGAAGAATTTTTCCCTAATGTGTAGCTTAAACTTCCTCTGGTGCAGCTTGAGCCTGTGTCCTCTCATTCTGTCAGTGGCTGCCTGGGAGAAGAGATCAACCCCCACCTGGTCACAGCCTCCTTTCAGGAAGTTGTAGAGAGTGATAAGGTCTCCCCTGAGCCTCCTCCTCTCCAGGCTAAACAACCCCATTTCCCTAAGCTGCTCTTCATAGGACTTGTCTTCTAGACTCCTCACCAGCCTTGTTGCCCTTCTCTAGATGCATTCAAGCATCACAGCATCCTTCCTAGATTGAGGGGCCCAACACTGGACACAGCATTCAGTGTGGTTCAACCAGTGCCAAGTATAGGGGAAGAATGGCTTCCCTGGTCCTGCTAGCCACACTATTCCTGATACAGGCCAGGATGCTATTGGCCTTCTTGGCCACCTGGGCACACTGCTGGCTCATGTTCAGGAGGAAAGAATTGTACTGTTGTAAAGGGCTGTACTTGCTGCATGTTGCTAATTCATTCATCAACTTTATCTGTGGCACAAACCTACATGGCACATATAAAAATAAATGCTCTTCCCTTTCCTTCCCTACTCTTGCCTTTTTCAGTGCCCCTTGAGGAGATATTTTTCCCTTTCTTTAAAAAAAATACTGTGACAGTCTCCTGGCTTTAAAGTTTTACCATAAAATCAGCTTTAACCACTCAGCTGGTGTTCTTGCTTCTGTGGGCTATGTGTCTTAAAAATTTCCAGCATCCTTCTGCTCACAAACTACTTCCTGAAACCTAAGAGAAATGAGCAAGAAATGAATAAAAGAAAAGGAAATGAGTTTACAGAGATGGAAAATAATAATGGCATAGATTATGAAACAGTGGAAACCGTGTGCTGCTAGACATATAAGTGTTTTCAATGTGTTCATCCAGCAGTCAAGTAAATGGAAGAACAAATGGCACCAAGAAATGGCATTACATAACTGAAGCTTAGAAACATAAAGGCCCATAAAATACCCTGAATTTTAGAATTTCTATTAGAACTAATAAGGCAATGAAGTCAAAATTATAGATGTGCATGATTTGAATACAACTGAAAACCAACAACAAAACCCCAAACCCAAACGGAAAAAAAATCCAGGGGAAAAAAAAAAAAAAAAAAAAAAGGCGAGAAAGGGATTTAGTCCAACTAATCTAAACACAA
>VYZQ01008852.1:93052-105918 GCA_013400655.1 Mystacornis crossleyi
TTATCACAGAGGCATTACCACAATCAGTGATGGGTTCCATCTTGGCCAGGAGCGCATCTGTCTTGGAGCTGGCCGGCAATAATTCTGACAGACATGGAGGAATCTTCTGGCAGTTTCTCCCAGAAGCTACCCCTGTAGGACCTTGCTATCAAAACCTGGCCACCCAAACCCAGTACAACTTCAATAAAGCTAGCAGCAAAGCAAGAGTCTCCACTACATTCCTTAAATTCTACTCATTTACCTGATCAGCAAGCTACCAGAATTGGCATTCATCAGAGGTGATTTCATCTTCTACATCATGAGAAGGTGTGTCTCAATTTAGAGACAAGTTTAGGAGAAAAACACTCTGGAATGAGTGTTTCCTGTGGAGAAAAAGAGGTTCCAACAATCCCCTTCTGCCAATAAGAAATGAATAGTAGCAGATGAAAAAACCCAACCATTTATTGACAAACCAAGTGCCGACATGGAACGGGAAAAAGAAGGGTAAATAAATGATAGATATTGAACTATCAGACCTTACATTCCCAGCCTCCCCCCACCCCACCAGAACAAAATACCCCAGTATGCGAGGGAAAGAATAAAAACCACAGTGGCCAGCAATGTGCTGGGGAGAGAAAATGGTGCCAGATCCCGTCTCGAGGAAAACCAAAAGGTTCACACAACAGCTCAGGAAAAAACAGATAGAAATCTGGTGAATCTCTGCTGTTGGTTCCCTCTTCATAGCAGATGAAGATGGTGTGCTTTCTCTCACCAACTCTGCTTTTCTGAGGTCTGGGGCCAAAAGGGAAGCAGCCCCTCGGCTTTCTGGCTGGTCCTGGCTGACGCTTCTCCTGCTGATCATTCTCTCTGATCTCAGACCAAAAAAAACCCATCCAATCCACTTCAAAAAAAGCTGCTGAAGGATTGCTGCTGCAGCCTCTCCAAGGCCAGGGAAAGGAAAAAACTTTCTTGCCTAAGCTAAAAAAAACCCAAGCTAGCTAAGCAAAAAAAGCGCAGTCCACAGGGCGGCTGGACCCCTGGGTGGAGGGTGAGCCTTTGAAAAAGCCCACGGAAGAGCCCCAAGGCTCCTCATTCCCTCTGGACCCACCTTAAATCTACAGCAACCGTTTTTTGGGCATAGAGCAGATGATCAGGGAATAGACTAATGTCTTGGTTTGAAAGACAGGTGTCTGTTGAGGGAGGCAGGAGCCTCCCTTGAAATGGAAAATGCAACCCCCTTCCCTCCAAATTATTATAATTTTTGAAATTANTAGAATACCAGGTAACCCAGGACAACTAATTATCGTAAAATCACCCCAAGACAGGCTGATACGCTGCTCTACCAAACTGGAGCCTTTTGCGATAATAAGAAGGGAATTTATCAGCAGGATTACACAAGGGTTAAAGATGCAGTGTGGGGGAAGGAGTTACAGGATGAACCCTCAAGCACTAAAAATTAAATAGAGCAGAGTGAAGACACTAGTGTTAAGAGCCCTGTTTTTGTTAACAGCTTCATCTTAAGATTTTTGTCTGTAAAAAACAAACCTCTCAGACAACAAAAAAGATGGCATCTTTGTCCTTAGAGCACTGTTAATGATGTCTAATAGGGCGGAGGTAAGTACTGCAGGAGAAAAGTTTCACAGAATCTGTTTCACAGTTTTAGTTGTTTTTGTCTTGTTCTTTAGAATATTCATTTCTCATTATTCAGAGAGCTTCTGAGAATATCCCCTTTTGTAAAGAACACTGGAAAGAGAGTCAGAAAAGTGGCATCTTATTAGCTTACTGCTCTCAGAATTCATTTCCTTCCTTAAACTACACAGCAGCCCTGCTGGGCTTTAAAGCTCCATGTCCCATTTTATTGTTAAGAACAAGAAATTAAGAAATCCATGAGTCTGTGGCCTCTAGGTATACTTTTGAAAATGTAATTACCAACTCCCTCATTTTATTTTATAGTACTGAGTTTAACAAGGTTAGAAAGATGAGATTAGATATTTACTCACATGTAGCATATAAAAGATGAAATGCACATCACTCTAATTATCCACTGTGGGCTCAAATTAAAACAAGTTTTTGCTGAATTCTTGACCTCTCTCCAGTTGCACATGGTAAATCTTCTGACTGAATATATCCAAAATCATCAGTTTGATTAAAGACCTTTAAAAATTCAATAGAATTTTTGAATTATATATTGGCAGCTTCCCTCATTCTCAATCTACTGAAAAAAAAAAAAAAAAAAGGACTCACAAAACAAAAAATCAAACTATAACAACAAACCTCCAGACAACCAACTCCAAACGCTGCCAGGCTTGAATGCTTGTGGGCCGTTTATTTTTCTGTTGGCAGGACAGGCTGGAGTTGTGATGGAAAAAACTCTAATGTGTCAGAAAAGATACCCTTAGAATTGTATTTTGTCTCTGCATTGGCTTGAAAGATAACACTAAGCAGGTACACATATGGAATTTAAAAAAGTTGTCTGTCTTCATGCAAGGTCTTATGCAGTTAGGCTAGTCTTTTTCTAAGCCCCTATAGAAAAATTCCAGAGAAAAATCATCAGATTATTTCAAGAGTTAATATTTCTCACAGATTTTACTGGGATATCATAGTTCAGCCCCAGCTAGGAATCAAGCCCCACGCAGCTGCTCACTCACTCCCTCACCAGCACAATCAAGGAGAGAATTGCAAGGGTAAAAGGTAGAAAACTCATGAGTTGAGATAAAGGCAGTTTGATACTGGAATCAAAAGCCATGGACAGAAGCAAAACAAAACAAGGGATTCCTTCACCACTTCCAATGAGCTGGCAGGTGTTTAGCCATCTCCAGGAGAGCAGGACCCCATCAAATGTAGTGGTCACTTGGGAAAACAAATGCCATCACTCTAAAGTTCCCCCCTGTTCCTACTTCTTCCCCTCACCTTTTATACCGAGCATGATGTTGTATGGTCTGGTCTTTGGTCAGTTTGGGTCACCTGTCTCATCTGTGTCCCCTCCCAACCACCTATGCACCTCCCTCACCAGCCTGGCAGTATGAAAAGCAGAAAAGGCCTCGGCTCTGTGCAAGCCCTGCTCAGCACTAACAGAAACATCTGTCTATTATCAATCCTGTGTTCAGCACAAATCCAAAACACAGCCCCATACCAGCCACTGTGAAGAAAATTAAATCTATCCCAGCCAAAATCAATATATGGGGGACGGGTCCTTTGGTCCAATTATTTTCAAGTCCATGATCCTACATACAATATATATAAACATATCTCAAATAATATGCTTTAGCACATGAAATAAACGTTTTTATCTTATAGTTAATTTCTGATTATGTCACAATCATTTGTTAGTTTTAATCCCGGGTTGAGGTAATATCTCATGTGTGTGCCTGTAGCCAAAACTGTTACAGAAAGTTGAGTACTTTAACACACTAAGGGAATGCTGTCTGTGTCTTTGCTACATCAGAGACCCAAGCTCTTGAGGGACAAGGTACCTGTGCAGAAAGAAGTTGCAGTGATATTTGGGACTTCTTGCTGGAGGTAGAGGCATTGGTCTTGGCGTCTGTGGGAGGTTCTGGTGAAGGGGCTATGCCATCAGGTACTGGAGCTGGTTTTTGTGCGACGATTGGTAAACATTGGCACAGGTTGTCCTGAGAAGTTGTGGTCTCCATCTCTGGAGGTAGTCAAACACACCTGGACACAGTCCTGAGTAACCAGCTGTTGAGTAACCTGGGAAGAATGGGCCCTGGGGTGGGAACATGCCCTGGGACATACAGGGTTTTTCCCTGTTCCCTGGTCACATGTACCTAAGCTCTGTACCCTACCGGGCATGGGTGTTGCCCCTGCCCTGAGAACTGTGGTTGTCCCATGATTCTTTTTGAGTCCGTGTTTGGGCCCCCAGCCATGCAGCTAGGAGAATAAAGATCTCTGAACATCCACGCAAATATTGTTCCCTGATTCTTTCTACAGGCCAATCTGTCTCCAGGAAGGTTGCTGGAACCCCACCGCGACAACCGGCTGCTGCTATCCCTTCTCTGAGCTTGGACTAGTAGATCTCCAGAGCTGCTGCACCATCTCAGGCACTCAGTGATTCTGGGATTTCTGTAGCAACTTCTTTGACAATATGCTGCATATATTAGCACTTGAATATCTTCCTCTTTGAATTATTATTACCCTCTCCTGATTATAATTTTTTTTTAAATATGAGTGTATTTTTAAATTTTGATGACCCTTATTTTATTCACTATGAAGCCAGTGGTAAAAATCTGTCTGCTTGATATACCTGGTGATCAGATCTTGCTGGTCTACTATTGACAGTTTTTTAAAAAATATATTTTTAAACACTTATGTGTAGTATTATATTTTCTTCCAGTTTTGTCTCATGGTGGTTTACCCCCTGATATCTGTAATATTTCTTGTTCATCAATTCCTTTTTCTGGTTCTCTCAGTGCTGTTCTAATGTCAGCAGAACCCTGTTCACATCATAAAGCCTCAAATTACATAAATAGTGAAAGCAGACCCTGAATCTGTAAAAGCAAATTTCCTTTTCCTCCCATGGTATTGTTTTCCTCCTTCTATTCTCAAGTCTTCTATGCAAAGTGTTCTATCTTGACAGACAGAGCAGGTCATAATACAACCTGTTTGATTTCATGCTGAGATAAGACAGAGAGTTCATACGATATTCATTATGAGATTTACATTCATAGTAGTTTTCAAGACTGTGCCCTCACTTGCTTATTGTCACATGCCACCACCACACAAATGTGAACTGTTATAGATGAAAAAAGAAGCAAAACCCTCTTGACAACATGTAACTGGACAATAAGTAGGAATTAAGCTAAACTTCAACTTTCCAAATTGCTGGTGCAGTTATTATTCATTTGCTGGCTCATGACCCTTGTGGCAGCAGAATTACTTGGTATTATATGTGCTAGAAAAAAATCCATCCCCTTGGTGATGAAAGAATCTGAGAAGGAATTGTGCCTCAGAAAAGGAATTAGTACAACTTGTTGTTTTGCACAGCTACTTCTAGTAACAGTCCTAACTTTCTTCTGTTTTATGTCTGAAATTTTTCGAGGAACACCCCTGTGAGGGACTCATACCTGACTGCTTCTATGTAGGGCAAACAATACTACCTCAACTTGTTCCTTGCCTATTCAAAATGACTCTGTTTTTACATGTTCATGTTCTTGCATGATATTCATAATACATGAGAAGAACTTGGTGAGCCACATCGATAATTGAATATATCAAATATTTAGTGATAGTTGGGTACGACTGAATAATTCAGGTCTAAATAATTGGTATGTTCTGGGGAAGTTCCAGAAGGAGTTACACTATATCTGTATTTCATCCATTCTCTACCGCTAACTCTGCAGTTTTAAACCCAAGGGCCACTCTGACTTCTTGGGTTCTCTTGAATGTTGGATGTGTTCTGATTTACACCGTGGCAAGATCACAGACTCACCACATGAACACTTTCAGAGGCCTTCATCTGTGAGGAAATCTGTGCACGTAGGTGGGCTGGGATTCAGCTGACTCAGAGGCCTTGAACCCTGCACAGGGGGCATAAATGCATACACAGAGGGGAAATGAGATGCAATCTCACAGCCTTCACTTACTTCTGAGTACCAGCTCCATGAATATATGTCTGCTGAAAACAAGTTACATTGGAAAAGAAAAATTGGCTTTCATCATGACTGTTTTTTCCAAATACTAACAGTCTCCTGCATGGGAACAGTTGTCTTTTTTTTTTTTTTTTCAACCGGTGAATCTTCAGGAAAGAATTAGTTTATTTCATTAGTGGTCTTAAACTATAGTTGGTAAGGAAAACTTGGACTAATTGCTTTTTTGAATGGAACATACTTGTCAGTTAATTATGATACATATCATGAAACAGTCATAAGACCCCCTGTGTTTTGGTTTGGAAAAACATAAAATGATGTCCAAAGATTTCAAATTTCAAGCTTCTACATGGATCAAAATATTATAAACCTTTTTTTTTTTAAATCTGAGTTAAAATTATTTACTTGCACGTTTCCAACTCAAAAATTTCATTATCTGTTTTCTTTACTTCACTAAATTCCTCTCCCCCCTCCACTCCAGGATGACGATAATGATGTATATTGCACAACCTTTCCAAGCTGAATACCAAGATTGTAATTCAATGAAGTGCTCTACTCTCATTCATAAATCACCTGAAGGCTGCTCTTATGTCAGCAGAACTCTTCAATTGAATTACATGCTTCTACTCAATCAAGAATCATCTATATCACATTATAAGGTGACACAACTCACTCTGTGATAAGGCTGTGAGATCTACATAGCATTATTTTTCAGAAGCTTGTGTTTCAATTACTGCAGCTTACTCTTAGTTCAAATTTGACACAGTGGATTATTACTGGTAGCTCAATAAAAATGCCTGCTTTACTTATAAAATAGCTCACTCTTCAGGTGTACTCACATTTAAGGATTTGTTTCTCCTGGAACATCAAAACTATTTTGGGACAATCTTAGATTTTTGGAAGCAGCTGGCCCCTATCATAAGTGACCCAAAATTTTAAAAATATTTAGTTAGTGTATTAATGAAGAATAAACCAGACAGGCAATATGAGTTTCAACTATTATTAAATATTGTAATGATACTGCTGTTAATCATGTTAATGGCCCCCTTACTAAAATATTGCTGTTTGACATCTCTCATTGAACTTAAATTCTATATTTTCCAGTTCTCATCTATTGTAATCTTCCAATATTTTAAACTTGAAATATATGAGTCTAATATAAAAAAAATTGCAAAGATCAGCAGATAAGCTGGTTTTATACAGATCTAAAAATTCTGAAAAAGTCCCACCCTATGTTGCAGGTAAGAGATTTAATTCATAATGCTTTGAAATTTGAGATTTTTATTCCTCTAGCCTTTCTCTGTCATATGAGGTTAATGATATACTCACTTTAACGCTCAGATTAACTAATAAAACATCTGAATTAAACTAAATGCAAGTCTTAAAATGAGAAAATCTTTCTACTTACTACTTTAAAATATTTCACATTGAATAAGCAATTTAATCAGTCCAGTCTCTTCACTATTCACATTTTCCTAAATGTATGGTTTCCTTCCTTGTACTCCAAACCTTGCTGCTTTACCTTGACACTGTAAGAAAATGCAGGTTCTTTTTTACTCCTACTCTGAAAGCTAACAAGCTATCAATTGTTGCAGGGTAAAAACTTGCAAAGGGCCAGGTCCCACAGACTGATATCTCAAAATTGCAAGTGAGGAGAGAGAAGTAAGAGTGTAGGATAAAAAAAAACAAACAAAACATATTCCTTTGTCTGCTAAGTAGCCTTCTAGACTACTTATGCTTACAGCCAGATCTTCTTACCAGAGGAATGCTTTAAAAAAAATCTAATCACTGATTATGTTGAACTACACACAAAAAACATATGAATAATTCTGCTTTTTAGAACACAGTCTGAAGAGTGTTCTATAAGACAGGCATAGGGCTAAATAATAAAACCAGAGAAAACACATAAATAGATGCTTCATAGTGAGTACTCTCTGCCTTAAACACTGAATATAAGATTCTCTGGTGCAAAGGGTGTTACAGTTAAAGAGTCACATTAAATATGTATGTGTAGGAGACCCATAAAGGCAAATTTGAAACTGAGGTATCTAACTCCTGAGTGTCTGATTTAGTAGCTTAAATACTGGTTTATCATCTGTCATAGAAAGATGAGATATCTTGAGTTAGAAGGGAACCACAATGATTATTGGGTCCAAGCTGTTATTCCTTGTGTGGCTACCTAAAAGGAAACAATATTACTAAGCTAGCAATCATCTATCTACTAATGTCTGCATCTAAAGTTATAGGAAATAATTTCAAATAACTTAATGTTGATAAGTGTGAAACATAGTGGGGTCTTCATGTGTCTCTTACACACATCTCTGCAGACCGCCACATGCCCCATTTCCCTTTCTGCTCTCTCTGATGGTGCAATCTCGTTTGTCCTGAGATAAGAAGACCAGGTGGGTTTTGCAGGAAGAACTGTCTGGATGCTCAGTAACTGTATTCCAGAGATGAGGGAACAAGATATTTGCAATTGACTTTGGTGCTTGCATAAGCATACAAAATGCTGCTGCATATCTGGCCAATTGATGTTTCAATATTGCAGGCAGCTTCCGGGTGCATTTCCCCACCCCTCAGCAGGGATGACTTGCTCACTTTTGGCTGTCTGAGTAAAAAGGACTAAAATCCAGTCAAATATGTAGATAAAGCCCTAAAGTAGATACCTAGGGACTTCGTTGTTTGGCAATTGTGAATTCTGCAAGGCCAAAGACTGCAATCATGTATGTTTCTAGCCAAACAGGATAGACATAGACTGTTGACCAAATCTGAGACTAGGTGTACCTAGACTTCTCTGAGAAGTTTAGAAAGCAAAGAGCTCTCATTGCAGCTTGGGACTACAACTTAGTTATACTGCAAACCATTGAAATAGAGTTGTTATTTAGATATTGTGTTGACAATATTTAGGTATTGTATTAGCAATAAATCTAATCATAATCATCCATGCAATCAGTGTGTCCTACTCCTTTAGCTTGGCTGACAGCCTTCTCTCAACTACTCTGCCACAACGGTAAAAAGAGAAATGCAAAATTTGTACCTGAGCTTGGGAAATAAATTGTTCTCCTGAGTAATATATAGGTTGAACTCCAGCCGAGGAAAGTCTTTTTAGTAATGAAAAACATGGAGGAGAAGAAAAATTAAGTAAGTAATTTTGTTCTGTCAGCACTGTATAAATCAGAATCAGAGTAACCCCAAGACAAATGACTGGTATGTGCAGACAGTTGAACTACATGGCAAACCAGAAAAATGCCAAGTACCTTTAATATTTAAAGCTAGCTATTCTCCGAATTTAAAAGCATTAAAGGAATAATCAAAACACAGGTTAGTTTTTACTTTATTTGGAGGGATTCTTTCTCTCAAATTGTTTGCTTTTGCCTTCAAAGAGTTGTTTTAGAAACAAGACAGAATCTTATTGTTCCGGCTGACTATATGTGTAGGTCTCTTAAGATTCTCCTTCACAACAGTATTTACAGAGAATACCCTAGCCTCCTGATGAGATACTCTTGACTTAGTGAAGAACTCGAACAGGTACAGAATTTCAGGACTTGGTGTGCTCTTTGGGTTCTCTTTCCAACTTGAAATGGAACAAACAACCAACATTTGTGGATAACAGCAAAGATATTACTTAGACCGCAAGAGGCTGTTGTAAGAAGTAATTTCTTATGGAAGGCTGAAGAATAGGAAAAGCTATTACGGTTGCTCTGAAATTTTTTCATATTTTCACTATCTCAATGCCACAGATATTAATAGACATGAAGAAGGGCTTGGGAGAAAAAGTTCTAGTCTGGGTTTTGTTCTTTATTTGCCTAGATGGAAAAGGGAAGGCAAAAAGGATCATGCTCTTCATCAAGTACTTGAAGGTCTGCAAAAGCAAAAGCCTATACAACATTTTCTGTCTTTTTTAAAGAACTGTTGAAACTGCCCTGCTCCAGAAGAGAAGGTGAATGAGAAACCCCAGTGACAACCTGTGAGTACCCCCAATACCTGAATAAGGCGACCAGAACTGGCCTCACAGAAGAATCACACCAAATAAGTGTCTCAAGGCACATGCAGAAAAACCCATAAGAACTTGAGTGTCTCCAATTTATTAATTATAGATTTTTGGTTAATTGGTTGTTTTCTGAGTAGAGGTTTCTTAATAGTACACATAACATAGGAAAAGTAAAATTTTTATTCAAGCTTTTCAATTTTTTTTGTAAGTACTTTTTTAAAGTACTACAATTTCAGTACTATTAGACAATTTCTATATTTTACGATCTGATTTAAACCCAGAAGAGCAAAGAAAACTAAGTCTCTGTGCATAAACTGGATGGAACTTTGAGAAGGTTCAAAATATTCCCAAAAATGAGATTAAAACCAAATGAGGTTAGATGTTGGTGCCAAAAAAATTAATGTATTTTATTTAATAGTAAAAGAGACAAAGAGAAGGAAAGAGAAAAGAAGAAAGGAAGACATAGAGAAAGAAGTGTGCATGGGGGGTGGGGGGAACAGGAAGAGGTGACAGGGGTTAGGTGGAAGCATATCACCCATCCGAGGGTCCCAACAACATCTCATTGCTCCCCTCTATCTGATCTTCTGGTGGTGAGGGTCCCTCGTCACTGCCGTGGCCACACTACTTGGCCACACTCTGCCACACGCCACTACATGCTGAAGAGTAAAGAATCCTGTGTATTATTAAATACTTTGGGCAGGTGAGAAAGCCCACGTGCCTCCCTTGCATGGGCCAACTTGTTGCAAGTTGTCCCTCGCAGCACTGAGGGTCTGTTGTATCGTCTCTGGTGCTCTGGTGCAGGGTCTGGGGACCCCTTTGAGGGGGCCTTTTGATGGGCCACGTCACCCCCTCTGCTGCGGATAAGCTTTTCCCTCTCTGGGTGAAGGGCCCCTTTGCTGGGCTTCTCTGGACAGTGGAGGATGGGCGGTCACTGCCTCCCACCAGAGGCTTTCCATCGTACACCCAAAACCTCTCTTCCCCCCCACCCTTTGGTGCGAGGGTCTGTTCAAACCTGGCAACTGATAGACCTGGGGCTGTGGTTTCCACTCTGAAGGTGTTAAGAATTTGCTCTGTGAATGTATTCTTCTCCCTGAGCCCTGAGTTGTTACTTCATCTTATCTTCCTCAGCGAGCAGTGTAGGGCCTCAGTCAGGGCGCTGTTCAGGGTATCGTGGTTTTCTCTGCAGCTTTTTCAATACAGTTTTAAAAGTCCTTCATGAAAAAGTTTAAGTCATAAACTGTAATATTTCAGTCTCTGACACTATAAAATTCTGAAAGTGACACAGTTTTGTTAGGAATCCAGCATTTCACAGGTGTGTTAAGACAACACAGAAATGGATTTTCTGTTGATGATTTCTCAACAGATGTGGTTGATTTCTAAAGGTTATTATGAACTCCAGGGGGAAATGGACAAGTTGGAGTAAAGAAAGTCTTATCTTGGAATGAACAATCTCTTGATTTGACTGCCTGAATGTTAAGTTTTTGCTTCCTGCATGGATACTTTAACGATGTTGCAGTGCATGGGAACAGGCTTGCTGTGGCTCTGCTGATCAAAATTCATTTCATTATACAAAGGCTGTGTCACTCAGAATGTCACTTTCAACTGGTCTGTATTGATTATATTGACAGTGGTAATAAAGATTGTATTATGTATCATATAAAAATGTGTATGATTCATCATTCATGGTATCAGTGTGATGTGTTCTATTGTATTTCTCCATAGATGCAAACTTTAAACACACATTTTAACACACATAGACACATAAGGTTATTATTACACTTGTGATATTTTTTCAGCAGGGGTCCTTTCTGCTGACAGGCAAATTCAGAACCATGCTGTACTGTTTGCGTGGCCAGACTTTATAGCAGGGTCCTACAGGGGTAGATTCTGGGAGAAGCTGCCAGAAGATTCCTCCATGTCTGTCAGAATTATTGCCGGCCAGCTCCAAGACAGATGCGCTCCTGGCCAAGATGGAACCCATCACTGATTGTGGTAATGCCTCTGTGATAATATTTAAGAAGAAATAAAATGTTATTGTGCAGATGTAATCGTGGCCTGAGAATAGCAGAGTGGGAATTTGTGAGAGGAACAACTCTGCAGATACCAAGGTCAGTGCAAAAGGAGGGACAGGAGGTGCTCCAGGCTGAGCCAGAGCTGAGATTCCCCTGCAGCCCGTGCTGCAGACCACGGGGAGGCAGCTAAGCCCCTGAAGGCCATGGAGGTCCTGAGGGATGCAGAGAGCCATCTGCAGCACGTNTATCTGGCACCCAGACAGGGTCAGCCCACTGCAGAAGTCTAGGACCTTATACTTTAGGAACAGTTTTTCCACTGTCTTTGATACTGACATCTAACTACTTAAAATGAACACACAGACACAGTTAATGTAAATGAAAGAATCTGATGAAATCTGAACCCACCATGTTTTGTACGTGACTCTGCACCTTTCAGTTGTTACTGATGGTGAAACAGAGAAGGCACATGTAGATGAAGCAAATTCAGTCAAGAATAATATATAAGGACATGATTTGGTCACCTCTTCTGAAGATTATTTTTCTGATTGCAAAGATCACATGAAGATGAGATTTACAGGCTCACTGGCTGCAGAATTATATGAAAACCCTAATACTTCTACAATTACAGCTGTACTGAGACTAAAATATACAGATGGGCAAGAGATATACTGTCATCCAGAGGTCTAGTAGGAGATTATGTCCTAAGGATTATTCCTTCCCAGTAAATTATTTCCAATTACTTTTCCCAGCCAACATCACCAAAAAATTGTTTCCCCTACTCACCCTTGGAAATGGTGCAGAATTAATCTTCAGTGATTTAGGATTTTAGTTTTTTGTCTAAGCCAAACTATCACATCCTAATGTTTTACATTGCTATACCCAGAAGTTACCTGACTTGTGATGAAACTACAGAGCTGTTGAAGGAGTTGCTAAGATAAAAACTATAGCAGCAGGTTACACCAGTCTACAAAACCAAAGGATTTGGTTATATGAAAAGCGGATAAATTCTAAAAGAATACATAGAAATAATTAATTTCTTTTTTATCAGTTGGAACCATCGTTCATAAAATGAGAGAAAGTGAACAGAAATAAATATTTTGGGAGTATTTTTTCCCCTGTGCATGTTTTTCTAATATAAGTATCATTTAGTTGTTTTGACATTGGAAGTTAAACTAATTGTGGAATACTATTCTTGCTTACTGATGGCTTATATCTTACAACAGATTTTGGGCGGAGGGTTTTTCGAGCATATACTCAATTTCAGTGGAACTGAGTTCTGTT